>JAGTTH010006532.1:0-73339 GCA_022606485.1 Agraylea sexmaculata | reverse complement strand
ACTGACATATGTCCTGTCTTCCACTATAACATCACCAGGATATCTCTTGTTAGTCTGTCCTTCATCTCCACTATACCGTGACCAGCTTTGAACCCCCATCGTTGTCCTTCATACATCCGACCAATAGAACTATGAAAACCACAATTATTGTACCTGCTCGTTTTCAAAATTAACATTACCAATCTCCACACCACATATACACTATATATAGAGTGAATGAAGAAAGATTGTGAATTTTTAAATCTGAGTGCAGCAACAGACCGGGCCAACCCCGAAAGGGAGTAGTGCGTCACGATATATATATATATAAATATAGTATATATATGTATATATATATATATATATATATATATATATATATATATATATATACCAACATCTCTGATGGGTTTTTACACACAACAACGTGTTAATTGTCTATCGGTGATCTTAACTATTACTAGTTACATAGGTCATTGACTTAATAATCAGTATTTACCTTACAATACAGGAAATCACAGTAAACCTTGAATCAAGACGATCGATTTTTTCGGGATTTTATTAATATTATTCTCAATCTCCCAATCGTAATATCCGAACTAATCATTTTTTTACTTGAGCGGGATTTGAACCCATGACCACGGCATTTGTGGCCTTGGTTTCTCTTATTATCATTATCGATCGATCGGGATTTTATTAATATTATTCCCAATCTCTCAGTCTTAAGAACCGATCAAATCAATTTAAAAAAAATTGACTTTAACATGAGTGTGTATAAAAAATCACTAAAAAATATTTTTAGTGACAATCAATGAAAGATCAATATTTTATCTACATATTTTAACGAATAGTCTTATTATTTATTAAAAAAAACATCAAATATTTTTTATTATATGATTATAGAGCAAATGTCAAAATTTAAACAAGATTTCTTACTAATGAGTGTGATTAATCCAATTATAATAATATAAGTTTTTGTCGCTTCATATAAGGAAAATGTTCTCGTATGACAAAATATTGAAAAAATCAAATACTGGTATATATTATTGAATATTATAATTTGAATTGAGTGAATTTTTATTAGCAATTATGTAAACCATTGAAAAATATTTATTAGTGTGTCATTATTCAATAAATACCCGTATTGTATTTAAATGATACATTATAAAGTAAATAATATGATGCACAGTATTAACATATGCATGCATCTGGTATAAAGAACAACATATGCAACCTTTTTGTAATTATTGGATTTTTTAAATTTATGAATGTATGTTAAAAAACCCATAAAGCTCGCGATGAATGTGTCTGGAGGGAAAATGAAACACCGGGATCATCGTCATAATGATTAGTCCTTTTTGTGTCAATAAGCAAATATTGGCACGTTTTCCCTATAAATTCCAAGTTGGATCAGTCATCATCCTGCAATATGAAGCAGTCAGGTCACGATCCAAGGATGGAAGGCCAAGGTCTCAGGGGTCAGTCCACCTGGTCGACTTCTCTTTGTCCCTTGTTTGAGCTAATTTTGTTTGGCTTAAAGTGTTGCGTCGCTAACCTCTTGTGTATACAACAAAACACACGAAATCATTCCACTTTTATGACTGTTTGTCCAATCGTTTAACGCATCGTGAGGGCGAATATTTGAGCAAAAACAGTCAAATTCACTACGTGATTATTTTAATAAAATACTAATAATGATTCAATATAGAGTACGGACTTTAATAATACGAAAAAAAAGAATATTAAATTATATAAATCACATTTACAATTATAAGTAGATAACCCCTCAATTCACATTTAGGTTTTTTACACAATCTAAACAAAAGGAAAATCCTGAATTTTTGGACACGCCTATAAGAATGCTTTACCTCAAATTGATGGATCAAAGATAAACCATATATTATTTACTGAAGCAGATTATTAATAATTTACCCCCATCCTGATTATAGAGAGCTTGTGTGAAATACATTATCTTAAATATATGTATATTTCATTTACCTTAAAGATTATTAATAAATAACATTATGTTTCATTGTAATATTTGCCCACATTAGACAACGTTAGTATTAAAAATATTATAAAACTCGTAGAATAAATGTCATACTCAGAAGAGAGTATACATACTCGCCAAAGGCCGTAATTTGTCACACCGAAAAACTATTTAATTAAGTTTGACATTTTAGTCTAAACATACTATAATTAGTCAATTTTTTTTTAAAAGCAGATTTAGTTTAGACGGTAGTAGATAATAGTTTATTTACTTTTAATTTTGTTTGACTGAATTTACCCAACAATATAAAAAAATATATTTGTAATTAATTAATATTAATATTTTTGCGGTAATTATTAGTTATATGTTACAATTCCTTTATTTGACTTGAATTTTAAATACTTTTTTAATACAAAACACCCTAGGAATTAGACTTAGGTGTACAGAGTACATATATACATCTTTTTACCTATAACTAACATGAAATTTAGAGAATATAAATAATAAAAAGTATCTGTAAAAAATAAAAAACCCATTTACAAATATGAGGATTAATAAATAATAAAAACAATACACCCTACATTAACAAAAATAATTACAAAGTAATTATTAGTTGTCTATTCAGGAAAAATGTAGGTATTTCATTTAATATTCTTCTGGGTAAAAAATTGGAAATTATAGTTGTCTTACAAAACCTTGTAATATGTGAGTTAATAAGAAATGTAGTATTTTTTATTAAAAAAGAACATATTGCGTGGGGGCAATAAAAACTGTATTTTTTATACAATGGGACTTTTTTATTACTAAAATGTTTTTAGAAGACAGTTGTAAAATATGTTCAAGTGGATCATTTTCCTGAAACACCACACTTTTGTCTGTCCAAATGAATTATTATACGGATAAAAGTAAAAATCCATTAAAGCAGCCGTGACCCGAGATTCGGACGTCGCGTTGTCTGAGAAGAGAATAAGAAATGTTTATCTGTGTGCGATATATTTTTTTCAGTCATGTTTCGAATGAAATATTTTCTAGGCCTTAAGCCTTAACGAATCTGACCTTGGTTGGAAGTTCTTGTACCATCTCCACCCACAGCCTTTTACCACCCTGTGTACCTTTCAAGGACTCGAACCACCCTCCGCCCACATCTCACGCGCCTATTTCCTTACTACCCTCTTCTATATACACCAACTATTTATTGTAACGAAATTTCTCTCTCGGTGTTTCAGTAACGATTGTAACGTCTAGATTCTGCTATTAAATTAATACAAGAGACAAAATTTATGTATTTTCAGAACACGCTTTAAACCGAAAGTATTTATTACTTAATATAGATGGGTCAGTTACACAAAAACGTATCTATAAGCAGTTTTATTGTAATATATTATTAAATGACGGAATATTTTAATTTAAACCTATAGGTTTGACTTTCATTTAATGTACACAATCAATACTAATATACCAGTTATTATTATATTTTTTTTAATTTTATTTTAAATATAAATACATATAATTTTTTAATAATATATATATTTTTGTGTTAATCACCCAATTATATAGGTATAAATAATTATTGAAATGAAAATTCCCTAAATACCGACTTTTTATGTATTTACGTAAAAATTGCAAAGCTGAATTTTTATAAATTAAAGGCCTTTTGAGTGAAGATCATTAAGATTAAAGCATCATATTAAACAAATAAAAATGTTTTTGTGCTTCTGACTCATCGATATTATACCATACAATAAAGTACCTGGAATTACCGTGAAATATATTATATCTTCCCGATGAGATTTAAAAAAAATAGCTCACATTATAAAAATAATAAAAAATCAATGTCATGATGTATTTCTTATACAAATTGTTTTTCAATATTGAAACTATTTATGTACTATCAATGTAATATTAATATAAAAAGATCATGAGGATTTTAAATTACAGGCAATAAAATTTATCGTAAATATGTGAGGATGTATTTAAATATTACTAAAATCAGAATTACATATTTTTTAAATAATTTATGGAGTTCTACATATTGTCATCTGCATTGAAAAAAATATTAATGAATTCCTATTGTTCTTAAATCAAGATTTACGTACGATTGAGAAAGAGACGAAAATTATCCGGAATTGAATATTCTTACATACATAGATCCTTATTAATCCTGTAACTACAATTTTAAGTTATTACATACATGACAATTTGTCGAATTAAGCATAGAAACCGCGATGAATGATAATTGTATATCAGGTGTTCTTGAAATCCTTATCTATATAGTACTAAGGCCAAAAGGTACTTACAGATAGAACAACAATCTATTCTATTAACAGTGATTTGTAATGAGGAAATCTTATTCTGTCGTATTATTTACAGTCATTAGAATTAATGCATCGGTATTGTTGTTTATTTACTAAACATTGTTTATTCATTAACTCACTAAGATGTGTCGTTATGAATGGGAAATACCCTTGAATTGCTAAATAAATTAAAAATATACAATATTCATAGACGTATGTAAAAATAGCATATTAATCAAGGCGCCATTATCACACTTTCAATTATTAAAACTTTAATAAATAAATACTTGGCTATATTTTAAATTTTGTGGAGAATGTTAAAAAATAATCGGTCACGATTCATTTATAGAGTAATTCCATAGTCAAATATTTTTATGTCTATTACTATTTTGCTGAAGCTTAAAATTTATATTAAATACAAATAAACACTATCGACTTGATGATTACAAAATATCAGTGTGAAATCTGAAAACACGGCGTGACATATAAAACAGGAAATCGGGTCAAGTTAACTAGTAAAAACAATAACTATAATAACTGTATTTGCAAGGTTTTTCGATATTGACCGCAAATACTGTTTAAAATTATATTATGGTAAACAATTATATGGAAACTGTTTTACGATGTCTGAGATTTTATGGTTGTACTGAACATCCTATCATTTTATTATTATTACACAAGTTTGTCAATAAAGTGAAAGACTCTCGAATGAAACGTGTCAACTGATTATAATTTTATTTTTTAATTATATGTAAACTTTTAATAGACGAGGTCATTTCTACTGTAAATATGATCGTAAAGTTACCATCGGCAATGCCAAAGTGTCGATAAATTGTTTCTCACTCATAATCTTACTTCGTGATTTACAATCATGCAAATGCCTGTATATTCTACTGCTGTCTATATTTAACACTTAGTAATAAATCTAAAGGAAGGCCCCTATATAATTATACAATTGTTTAAGATCATGAAACATATCTTTTTAAAGAGTGACACAATTGCATGATATTCTTTTATTTCTATATACCAAGAGAAGACCTCAGAATCATATAATCCTAGTGTTAATTTAATTACGAAAAAAATTAACCAAAAAATATTTAGACGGCTTCAAAGTATTCAACACAAAACTACGGACACGCTAAATAAGAAAAAAATATGATAATAATACACTTTCAAAATAAGAGAAAATCAACCCCATCCATGAAAAGGGGAGTCAAGGCAACTATCTAAAAAATCGGCAGATAATTAAAAATTACTTTGTTAAATTAGAAGTTTCAAAAATATGCACAATATTAAGAAACAACTGTTACGTTACCACCAGAACTAGGGGACGGAAGTGCAAATACTAAATTCAATTGTTTGTTTTTTTCCCCATACTTTTTATAACTCCACATTACCTCTTATGTCAAATAAAAATCTAAATTGCCATGTTAGTTTATAGATGACAAGATTTATATACTCTGTCAAATTCCTACCATATGTGTTGTTGTATTACCAATCATTGTAAAATTCAAACTGAATAAAGAAATTGTAAATCGCTTATTCATTGGAACCGGTATTTACACTCCCGCCCCCCCAGGTGTGGTATCACCCTATTACTTCACTTTAAAAATACTTTTGTATGGAAAAATATAGTGAAGATGCAAATTAACTATTGGAATATATAGTGTTATTGGTATCGCAGAGAGCGGCCTTTGTTACCAAAGATTGAAATGACATTTAAGTGGCTTTCATTGTGATAATTGAAATAATGTACATACATAATGAGTGAGTAATGCGATAACCCTGGTTTGTCGTAGTGTGTTATCGTTATAGGCCATTGTTCCCGTGTATTTGGCGCAAGGCTGCACTACTGTAACTACTTGTATGACTGACTGTTATTAGATCAAGGCTCACCCACATCACTAATCACTACTATTTATAAATAAATGTCGTCTTCTTCTTCTTCTTCTCCTTACCTAATCTACAATTTGCACGACTGACCTCAATAAAGTACACCGATTTCCTGGAATATTCCTCATACACATTAAATGCTCCATTTTATCACTCTTAATAGATGGTATTGACCCTTCATATACAGATTGAATTTAATTAAATACACTGAAGTTTTTTGAAAACACTTTCAAAATTAATCAAATTTAGGTGTTTTTCTCGCATATAATATCGCTTTTTATAAAGAGATATATTTTTCACACTGACACAATAAAAAATGGTAATTAATATTTATTTAATACCGTGAACGATTTAAGAGTATTTATTTTCATATTTTATTCTTATCTTGAGCCAACCTCGGAAGAAAGTAATATATTACGATGTATGTATCTATTTATAAATAAATATATTTCATTAATGGAAGAATGCATAATTTTTAATAGAAATTATGGATATATAAATCAATTTTTTAATAATTTTTGAGGCTTGTAGACTAACATCTTCAGAGAATAATACGATTATTTTATAATTTATATATTTAATACATTTTAAATTATCCGATGCCTTTCGACTAGGCTTAACACATTCAATTATCTTCAGAGACTAATACAAAATTGAAAAATTTGCTCTTGTAATAGTAACCCATGATATTATTGTCTCTATATATGTACATATGTATACTTGTGTAATTTTTATTTTTTTGTATTAGTCTATGAAGATGACTTTATTAGTCTTAACTATCTTAGACTTTTTTTATTTAGATATTTAGTGATAAAGAAATATTCAATTCCAAGAATAATTCCAGACTTGTGAGACAAAGTGTGACCTTAGGTGAATTTCAAACAGGACAACTGAGTCATTGCTCAATTTGAATAAACATAATTTTAATTGTTTCTAAAAAGCGTGATTCACTTACACGGGAACTGACCAATTCTGGAGATGACACATTATAATTTAACATTGCAGTTCTCATCATGTGAAATAAGTCGCTCGTAAAGATGTCAGCAATATCCCATATAAGAACCACACATGGGATGATTTCACCATAAATCACTACACTCCTCTTGTTTGAAGCATAATATATCGTAAAATTAATATGTTGAAATAACAATGTTGCCATATAAAAACCAGAATCTGGTTACTATTGTGTGAATTATCCATTATTAATTTTTGCTAGTATTTGCACATCGAGTTGAAAGCTTGTGGTATTCAATTTATCAAAATATCAATGATGGACACTTGTTGTATTTTCATAAATGTGACCATAACTTTAAAAATAATTGGAGATTCCATTCAAGTATCCATAAATACGATTTTTTTCCCAGCTTCCATTCATTAGTTTTTAAATTATTGGGTTATAATTCTCCATCTAGTCAATTAACACTCCTATTTATTCATAAGTTGTCTGTTTTTTTTATTTATCTTGTAAGAAGATACAATATCTTAATATATCTAAGAGCAAAATGCATATTAACACATTTCCAGCAAAAAAAGTGTGATTTCACTTATAAATGCAATAGAGAAGTATGCATTTGTTATAAAGAGGTAATGTTGTTTTAATTGAATTTGTCTCAATTTTGTTTCAGATAAATAAACTATTAAATAATTAATTCATGATTTAGCTTATATCTCGCAAATTAAGTTTATTAATTTCTAAGAAAAGTCACAAGCAAGGGCAAAGTGAGGCTGAAGAATTCAACCACGTGTTGAATAACCACTTTGACCTTTATGCGACCTGCTCGTAATTTCTTCAATAACTATTCATATCATATACGTTTCTCACAACAATTTTCAATTAAATTAGTCTTGTGTTTTTAATAAATTTGTGTTTATTAAATAACAATTATGAGCAAATCAATATAACGTTTAGAGGTTACGAAATTGCGTCATTGTATTTAACTCGCGTAGCAAGGTCACGTCTCTACCCGCGGGTAAGAGTGGGGTATTTTTTTACACGATTCGTGAGTACGAAAATACGGCTATAGTATTGGCGTCCCTTTCCTTCCCCCAGATATTTTCTGAATGATCTTCACAGAACGCCTACGCCGTAGATTCTACGCCGGCGTAGTACAGCTACGACGTATATACGCGTAGGCGGGCGTCGTAGATTATGGTGTGAGGATGGAAGGTATCTCCACTCCATCGACTATCTTTCCTATTATTGTAACCGACGAACTGCTATTGTTATTGCTGAATAAATCTGTCCATTTTGATTACACCCGACCGTATACTTTACTTTTTCCCATTTCACGCCCTTTCAGCACAAATCTTCTCTGTAATCATTTTAATATTTAAAAATCAAGATGGCTTGATTACGTCACACTGGGAATTTCTCTCTTTTTATTGACATTTCCATCCTTATTTGTATATTCGAAAAAAGCTCCAGACCTCCGACATTTATTATTCACATTTTTCGCTGTTAAGAGGAAAATCTTCCTTGCTCTGTCCTACACGTGTCAACATTAAGAAGATTTACTTATATTTATAAACGGGTCGTACCTTTTATTTAAATAAGATACTGTTTAAGATTGACGTGCTTTTACTAATCATTGTCTCTATTTGAAAAATATATTATTAGGCATGCTTATTGACTAATTGCTATGATTAAACTAATTTTAATTGTTTTTTTAATACCTTTTATACAAGATATATCAAGGTATTCTTTTTTTAAATTTAATTTAATCGCTCGTGAGAGATTCTTTACAGACAAGACAAAAATGAAAAAAAAACAATATAAAATAAAAATGCAAAGTATATAAAAAATTATTATATTATTCTATATAAATGTATAAAAAAATAGATAAATTACATAAAATAAAGTAAAGTGTAGGAGGCAATTTTTTATATGTTTAAATATAAGGTAGCTCCTACACAAGCCTTGTAGGCGGCAGAATTCGTGGAAAAGAGATCACCCACGCAAATTCGTTGCCTCCTATTCAAAGAAGAATGGAAGAGGTAATTGGATGTGAAATATAGAACTAATAAAATAATAAATATTGTCGAGATATGACTTGTTTATGTAAAACTTTGTAAAATTAGTGTTGAATTGTATTTACAGGAAACATATTTGATATGTATATTTGTAGGTCAGGTTGGTAATACATATATTTTCGGCAAATCGTTTAACAGTAAATATTTTCAGATCAAATTAACATATTGTATTTAAGTATGTGGTTGTTTGCAAATGTTCAATGGTACGAGGAACCGGTGGTTGAGGATTTCCACCCCCGTAGTGTAAGGGTGCGACGACCGACTAACCTTGAAAAGCTTTCCGCGTGTTCCGTACGAGCTTTGAGTACTTTAAATAGAAAAAAAAACATTTACAAGACCATGTAATTTATTATTCGATTAGCTGACCTTTAAAAGTCTTTGAACTACGAATTATTTTAAGAATGTTTGGATTCATGTAATTATAGAGAGTAAACCACACGTATATTTGCTGAATTATAAAAAATTATTCATATGCCTATTTCTTATTGTTTCAACCTAATTCATATTTTTCAACAAGATAGTGATCATCATTCATCATGTTAAATTAAGTAAAATATGTACTACAATTTCTTTATTATTTTTGGATATTACGTTGTTTGATAATACAAAACATCTTATGAATTAGGCTTAGGTGTACAGAGTATATAATATGAGAATTACATTTTTATTTGATATAAGAGGTAATATTCATTTACAAAAAGTATGGGGAAAACCCCATTTACAAATATATTACAATTTATTTATTCAATTTGAATTTTACATAGTTCAAATAATACAAAACATCTTATGAATTAGACTAAGGTGTACAGAATATATAAATATTTTTACCTATTATATAACTAACATGAGAATTTTTATAACATTTTTATTAGACATGAAAAAACCCTAAAATATAGGGGGAAAAATAGAAGAGGATTACATTTACAAACATAAGGATTAATAAATAATAAAAACACGATTTAACTCCACATAAACAAAAATAAAATGCTTAAAACTTACTAATGGTTTGCTTGAAGATTAAAATCAAATTTGGAATAAAATTAATGAAAATTACCATTTGTGTCGGCATATTTTCCTCCTCATCCTGTATCAGAACAATTTTTGTTAATTATATTTAATAAAGAAATTGTAATAATAAATCGATTTTGAAATTGTACATTACATCCTTTTTTAATGTACTTCATTTAAATTTTTCGAATAATGATTGTAAGAATTTAAATACCAATGTGTATATCTTTTATAGACCACATCGCAAATGTATATTTTTCGTCTTCTTTTTCTATAAATAAATAAAATTTTAACTGCCGTCTATGGTGGTTAAGAATTCAGCGACGCTTAGGTGGACTTTAAAACATAATTCATATCTATAATATTAATATCGAATATTTACAATGAGAATATATATGTTTTGAAAAGGGAAATGTGTATTTTTTAAAATTTTTTTTAGAGTAGCTTAAAAACTTAATATCCTATTCAGAAGATAGTTTTTCATTACCCTTGAAGAATAGTAAATTCGAGTCGGCAATGAGATTTCGTTATTCGCTATAACAGTGACATTGAAGCGGGGGGTGATGGGATGGCGTAATATTTGGGGGTGGATGGGGGTGGTGGTTTCCAAATGAGGGTTGGTGTAACGCGTCACAAAACTTTACAAGGACACCGAAAGCCTGGTTGGTCCCCAATAATGCTCAAACACGTTTATTTTCACTAAATTTTACACACCAGATAAGAGAATTCCTTACAATTTTCACACAAAGTGCTTACGAATGGAAAACACACACACTGATCAATTTAAGAAAATTGCTTTATCATAAAATATACATATATTGGAGTAAAAACTAGATAGAAAATATCAGCATAAAAGATTTTGGGTTCAACTTTAAGAATGGAGTATTTATTTATTATAACTGAAAAATTGGAAATCAATCTAAAACTTGCTTTACCTGTATTGTGAGGTCAATATTTATGCTTTTATTATATTAAAAAAGAATGAATTAAAATACATAAAAATTAAACCAAATAGCTATATCCAATAACAGGAACACACAAATTCACTAAAAAATATTTATCTTAAAAATGCATAATATAAGGATCCAAGTACAAAGTGATAAAAAATGAACCCGGAAATCATAAAACTTTAACGATTTGGCCGTAAAATTGCCGCTTACTTTAATAATCAGTTTACTTTTATACCGAAATATAAATACTGATGTGTATTATACATTATGATGAATTTTAATAAACGATGAAGATTTGTAGCATTTTTCTTGAGAATCTGGCGTATGAAAAATATTCGCTGTAATAAATTTAATATTCCATCCGAGCTATAAAAAAAAAGAAACTCAACAGTCGTAAAGAGACATTCGAAGAGATATTTATGATTATGACCGTAAATCATATAAAATATATATATTATTTCAGGACATTTCCTTTCGTTTGTTTTCGGTGAAATTTTATGCGGGCTATATTAAATTCCCTTAAACTTGACAGAATGTTATTGGAATACTTTTGGTCTCGTAACCGACGAAATGTAATATTATACATATGTTATTATTGAAATAAAGAAGAAATATATGATGATTTCCAGTATTTTGTTAAAATAATAGATTGATTAAGTGTCATACTATATTGGAAACACACATCGGCGACACTGGGATTAGAAATAGCCTTTTAATAAAACATGAGACGGGTCAAGGTTCCACTTTAAGGGTTAAACGTTACCTTCAGGGACAAATTCACTACTACACCGGGAATAAAACTAAAAAAATGAGTAATATTACTTCATTTTACAGTATATTATGTGATTACATTAGTGGCCGAAAATGACAAGCCATTAAAAAGCATAATACGGTATGAATAATATAGATTAGGTAGCATTAAAGAAGGACTTTTATTTATTACGAATAATTCAAAAGGAGGTTGGTAAAGTATATAAATATGTATTAAAAAAAATATTTCATAGTTCGGGTCACATTTTTTAGACCCTAATATTAATTTTTGATTATAATAATGAGCACTGTGAAATTTTTATGTATAATTAGGGGTATTAAAATAAATTTACTAATATTTTTTGCGAACCTAAGCCAACCTTAATATATTTTTACTCAACAAATATCCAGCCAATATTTAATTCAATTCATTTTTAATGTCTTCATAATTATTGAATATTTATTATCGAATAAATCAAAAAAATATTAAACATAAAAATATGTTTATCTACTTAAAAAAATTATTTATATTTTACAAAACAAATATTACTTTAATTCAAATCGAAATTGAATTGGATGTCTATTGATTCAAAAAATCTTTTAGTTTTGCGTATTAAAAATATTATTTTTTCTAAGAAGAAGCTTAATCATTTTTAGATTGTGTTTCTTACTCAATCTGCCATAATAATTGCTATAAATTGTTTTATCCATATATTTTTATTAAAAATACCTTAGTACTTTTATTAAACCGCTTTTACATATTATTTATATATAAAGTTTCTCTATTCAAAAATAAAATCAAGCCTTATTCTTTGTATGTTTGGGTTGTAAACCAATAGAATCCTTTATACCGAGATTCAATCGAAGACATAATTTATCGTGGGGTAATCTCATATATTTGATACGAGGTATTGTTGTGTTTATTGATATTTTATCATAATATTTTCATACGAGACGATTCGTATCACGTACAATATTGAAATAAGTTTGTCGACAAAGAACGTTCAATGTTGACGGGCGGCGCCGACTTTCCCGCAATTCCCCAACGATACAAATTCAAATGTTTTCACAGTCTGATACTTATCTCATTAAATTTACTATTTCTTATAAGCCTTCCCCAGAGGAGGATTTCAATACAAAACTGATATTCTCTGATACGTGCCTGAGATTCTGATATATTTGACCAGATTACTCCACAATCACTATCTCGTGGAATTTATAGTAAATAGTTAATTGACTAAAAGTTTATTTTAACAATATATTTATACAAAATTAAAGTAATACAGTAACAAATGAAGTATTTATCAGAATAAAAAAAATACAATAATCTTCCACATAAACAGTGATTGCACCAGTAATTGACGCCCTTAAGGATATTTCCTACTTTCACTCTTAATAAGATAATTGTACATAAATAATCAAAGAAACACAAATATATTTCACATGAAACCTATATTTCCTTGTTATTTAACGAAATAAAAATCAATGAGTTAATACTATTTTCATTAAAATAAAAAAAAACTTATGAAATCTGTCAAAATTCTCCAGTAATTGACATGCATCCCCAACACTTGATATAAAATTGAGCCAGTAATTGACACGTAAAAAAATAAAATTAAGTATTCAAATTAGAACATTATATTATATTATCTTGAGTCCCAGATAATCAAAATACCTGTATTTATTGAGACATCGATCGTGATTTTTTTATCTTATTCAAGATCTCTCAGTCACAATAAATGATTTTTTTTTTAAATATATGTATACCTGCATGTCAAATATTGTATCATGCTTTTTATCACGGGGAATCCCAAGAAAAAAAACGGTACAATGAAAATAATGAACAGAATTTAGTTATGTTCTATATAAATTATTTGTCCCCCTGACAGAGTATTTGTTCAATATTATATTATTTTCTCCCCAGTAAAATACATACAGATTTGATTCATTTTAGGATTCCTTTAAAAAGATCAAAGGATTATTTACTAGTGAAACAAGACCCACGAATGCTTTGTGGGTATATTTAAATTTAATTTTGAATTCGTAACGAAGCGTACGGTTTCGGGTTTCACTTGTGTTAATTAGTTTATTATACGTCTTTTAGCCAAATGTGAAATTTATTTGGCTTAGTCAAAAGAGATCCTGTGAGTATCAAATCACTACACGTGTATTTATAATTAATGGAGCTGAACTGAATGTCAAATATTTTAACTATTCGTTTTCAGTAATGAATAAGGTTTATTCGAACCAACGACTACCAATAAAGTGAACTAACCTGCACAATATTATTGAAGAAGCCTGAAGGTCATAAATAAATCTAGAAATAGTTAAACCTTCAGGTGAGGTGTTCATTAATAATAAATAGTATTTACTCAGACTAAAGGTGACATTGAAGATCCCAATTATGTTATACACGTGATGGGATAAAATTAATTAATTTCATATTACGAGAGCTTTGGGTATAGTTTATTTATATGAGAATATGTTAAGGGAGGTTTGGTCAATTAATAATAAATATAATTTTTAAGTTTTTTCGATTATACTTTTAATAATACATGTTGATAAAAATAAATATATATTTTACAAAAACCAACTTTAATTTGAATGACACGTGTTATTTATTTCTATGTTCATTATTAATTATAAAAATATTACACAAGCAGCCGAGAATCAAGGGCAAAGAAATGTACATATTTGGAATCATAATTTTATAAAATCAAAATGGAGGACAATTAGATTAATTTACAATATTTTAATAATCAAATATTTAACTGGATTTAAAAGCTTTTGATTTTGAGCACATCAATTTATATAATCTATAGATAAGATGTACTTTCTTTACTTTGAAGCAAATGGGTTGTTATTTGTATATAATAAGAGTCAAATTTTAGACGCTTTATGGGGTGAGCCAATTTACGTGATAATGGTCGTGATTGGTCACACAACAACAATCAAAGTTATGAGCTTTAAACATTACACATTTCAATTTAATTTTCTACTTCCTATGTATTGTGTTTTGAGTTCATTATTACTGTAAAAATGCCGGAAGGGCGACACAGTTTAAAATGCAAATTATTGTATTGGACATTTTAAAAGGTCCGCTATTTGACAATGAACATATTTAATCACCAAAATTTAACGGGTAAATTTTCATTCTTCAGACTTCATCGAAGCCTCTGAAATATCCCTGAATAATAACATGGTAATTTCATTTAGTAAGACATATATATTTAACTGTACATGAAAATGTGGCCTAGATGCGATGACAAAAGCGATTGATATAATCATTTTAGTGCATACATATATATTTATATATACAAAAGCCTGTCCCACATAAGGCTTTCAATAGATTTTCAGTAGCCGGATGAACATGGAGTCTGCTATAGTAATAATTCAATAATATAATGTAAACGGTACTTCATCCTTCCTATTTAAATAATTTTTGCATGTGAACCAGACACTGCTCCGCCATACATTGAGGTCAACGAATGTAAAATAAACAGAGCGTGTCTCATTACTTTTCACTCAACACACGCACATAAATATGTACTCGCTATCAAATCTAGTAAATTAGATAATTGAAGAAAAATAGATTAATTTGAATACAAATATAACTCGACAAGTTTTATAAATATTGTAGTTTTCATCATACGAAAAAGTAACACCTTAATCCAATCAAAAAATATATAACAAATTACATTTCCAATCCTAACACCCGATATGAATGAATCTTTGAGTCTTTGCACTTTACACTTAATAATAAAATAACTATAGAAATAAATAAATACGAAATAAGAAAACTTCTTGTATACAAATTATACGGAAAAGTCTTTCAATCAGACTGAAAACCAAGAAAATTGTTAATTGAGAAAAAAGAGAAATATTTGCATCTCTTTGGAATATTAATTTCAAAATTGAGGAGTTGGCTGGAATAATTGCGAATGTTTTACTCGATTATCTTGAAACTGACATTATCACTTTACGCCCTTATTCCAGCCAGCATATTTTGAAAATTAAATATTAAAACTTTGGTTTAAGATCATCTGCTAAAACCAATATTAAAAAAAACTTATTTACTTTTGATTATGAGCATCTCAATTCATTAATTTCCTACTCTGGTCATCTTTTAATATCAACCATATTTCTATCCCCTAATAATAATCAGCCGCTGTCACTACTTATTTAGGGACATTGCTCTCAGGACACTCAAAGTTTATAATTTCTTATTTATTTATTTACCCCGAGGAGTTTTTTTGAGAGGATATTTTAGACAACGTGTTACTTTTCATTCGGTGCTCTTAACTATTACAAGTTACACAGGTCACCGACTAAATAATCAGTATTTACCTTACAATACAGGAAATCAGAGTAAACCAGGATCGAAATAACCGATCAAATCAATTTGAAAATTGTTGACTTGAGCAGGATTTGAACCCTTGACCACAGTATTTGTATCCAAGCTTAATACCATGAGCTATTAGGCTAGTCATATAATTATTTATTCCCATGTTATATAAGTATTTGGTTTGAATCCTGCTCTAATTGAAAATATATGTATTAAAATTTACTATGCTCTATTACATATTCTAGACCGTAATTTTACGCGTGATTTAATCTGATTTATTTTTAAAGACTACATAATATAATAAAAGTGCAATGACACGATGTAACTGTAATAAAATACAATGAGTGTTGTTGTTCAACAAGTAACGGAACACGTCGTGTCAACCAACTTTTATCTTTCCGTTCATCTGCCTTTAACGCCAAACCGGTTTAATGCTTAAATAAAGTATTATATTTAATATAAAGTGTATTTATTGATTGAATGAGGGTGGCAGTGGTTGCAAGTTCAAGGGCAATATAGTGTGTTGGTCCAATATAACCACCCTCCACCCTATCAACCCCCTTCAGGTGGATGCACTGCCTCTTTAAACATGGCCGCCATCACCATGACTACCCCTGCTATCCCTGCACAGCCTTCACATGTGGAATAATCCAACCAAACTATTATGCAACAGGACCAACGATCGATAACTACGTTAAATCATATCAAACATACACTGGCATTTCTCATGTTTACACAGCAAAATTTAGACACGTGCAGAGCCGAAATAACTTACCGCAAATAGTTGCTTGTGTTCATGTCTAAACTAAGACCATACAAAAATAAAATATCTTATTATGTCACATGTCAAATTGTACATCATATTTATTTATTTACGCCTTGAGAAGTTTTTTTTATACACAACAACGTGTTAATTGTCGTCGATGATCTTAACTGTTACCTAGTTACACAGGTCACCGACATAATAATCGCCTCAGTATTTACCTTACAATACAGGAAATCAGAGTAAACCTAGATCAAGACGATCGATCAGGATTTGAACCCACGACCACACTATTTGTAGCCACGCGTCTTATCCTAGGTTTATGTTTGTTAAATTATTTGTATAATAAAAATTAAAAATATATATAATATGAAAGTTATCATTTTATAAAAATTCGAATGAATTTAATATATTTTTAAAATCAAATATTACAACTAAGGCTTAAGACAAATTACTATATATATTTTTTTAAATAAAAAAAACGTTTTCAATTAACCAGTTATTTTTTTTTAAAGTATATATTTTAATTAAATATAAGTTCCCCAATCTTTTATTTTGAATGAAATTGTTTGTAGTCTATATCATTAATTGCTGTGAAATTCCACCATAATCAATATAATCAGTTATAAATCAGGGAACCGGAGACCAGGAAAAATATTCATAAAAATTTGATTTAATTAAGATATTAAAATATCGTGACGCCTTCCCTATTGACGGGAGTCCCTTTATAAGGGGTTGGCCAGGCCACCTTGGCCTTTACGGGAGAATATAGTAGAGATGGTTTCCCAGGCCACACACAGCTATGAGTACTTAAGATCTAATTTGCTAAGCTAGATCTACCAAGTGACTCCGGTGCCGTGAATCGAACCCGGGAGTCTTCACTCACGAATCCGTTACACTAACCACTGGGCCACAAGGCGGCTCTTTTCGACCCTTCGCTAAGTCAAGCTAATCCGAGCATAGCTCATTGAAGGACCTCAATGTTACGAGTGGGTTTTTTTTTATTGTTATGCTGAAACTCAATTTCTCAAGTATTTGAATATGGCTTGTTAACAAAATACGAATGAGTGCATGTCTATTGCTGAATTATTTTTATTTCCAGCAAGTTGCATGAATGATAATGTTGTTTTTACAGATGCAAGTTCAACAGTGTAGTAGTAGCAGGTGGTTCAGCGTTGCGTAGTAGTGAAGGGTGTGGGGGCGGCGCGGCGTAGGCGTAGGGTTGCTCGGGGGTGGTTGTGACCTGGAGCGGGCGGCTGGAGGGCAAACTGGGTGACATTGGAACCACCCAACACTGGAAAGCTGGATCCCATCATGACGTCATTCTATCCAAGTTTAAGGTCACACAAGCCTTCTTCTCTCCTTGCCCCTGACAGCCATTCACATTGAACTCTAATAAACCTACAATCTAACCCTGCAACATTGCTACGATTTACACAATATTTTAAGATAAACGAATTTTACTTAAGATACGATAATCTTAACTAATTATTAATCAACTTGCATGTTCATCAGAAGTTTATTTAAAAACATATTATATAAAAACCTTATATTCCTTGTACGTTTTATGTATTGAGAGATTAACATTTTAAAAATTTATTTATTACACATAAATATTCTCTATTAAAGATTATTATTAAAAGTATTTCAATAAAGCGCAAACTCTAAAATAGGCTGATGAAAATACACCTTTCTGTATCAAGATATGATATTTTTAATTGAAAATTGACAGTTAATTTCTATCAAGCAAGTCTACTTCTTTCAACCAATGTCATAAAATCATATAAGATAATGTATTGTTCAATTGAGAGAAATTAATATCCCATTGAAGTCGTAGCTAAAAATAATATATATGAACATTAGATATCGCATTGCATATAAATAATTCGTGTAGTTTTGTTTATCCCGTGTATTGTTGCACTCTTCTCTCCTATTCGATAAAGGCATAAGCGTGTCTCCCCCACTCAACATGTTTCTAGTGGCCCCTGAGAGTGGCTGTGACAATACTTTGCCTATTAAAACTCAGTAATATTTTAAACATGTTAAAGAAGTAGTCTTTGGTAAAAAGTGAGCCTAGATGTATTTGAGTGCATGTTTGAGTCCATATGACATGTAGTAACAATGCATTTACCCATTTTACTGTGAAATATAACTGAAGATATGAAGAGACATGTTTGCCAGGTAACTCATGAACTAACCACGCACTTAGCTACTCGTGCGATATCTTATATTTATATCTATGATGAAAACTCATAACAATGTCATGATATTATAAAAGCCAATATGGCTCATTAATAATGAACGTGTACATATATTAAATAAATGCCAAACTTATATGTTTGCACCAAAAAATTCAATAATATATTTTTTAAACGTAATTACGTATCTATAGCTATTTAATAAAATATCAATTTAACCCAATTGCAGTTTAACAGATTTATAAATATTGATCTAAAATTGTTGTGAATGAGAAACAGAATTCATCATAATATTATTTTATATTCTGAAAGAGCTCTTCTTTATAAATTTGACATACGACGTCAAATAAGCTGTGTATTTATTTATTATGAATATTTATGAAAGTCAAAGGTCTCCCTGAAAACTTTCATGTTTATATTTTATCACCCAACCGTATGAGGAATATAATCAAACAAACTGACAGATATTTTATTTGAATAAATATATTATAATTCAAAGAAACACCTACGCTTTTATAATTTTATACAGAAGGTTTTTTCGTGTCTCCCTCTTATTTTGTATTAAAATATTCAACAGGGTTTTATACAAACACATAAGTTGTGGATTAAATTTGAGTATATTTGAAGGTTGTGGGTAATTATTATCGATTATAATAATTTAACATTGTGTAATAAATAAATTATTTAAGTAGTCGTGAAATAAGATGAATTCAAAATGACTCAAAATTTTATATTTAACTCAAATTGTATTATAATACTATACATATTAATGAAATATTTTATTCAGAAAGGCGTTTAAAACAAATCCAATACTTATTTATAATATTAACATTTCATTAAAAAATATTATCTGTCTCTGGTTTTAATGGATTAATCAGGAATTTAAATAATTTATTCTTGGAGATTTTTTTATTTTACTGTATTGTAGATTAAATAAAAATAAATATTCTCTTTGGTTTTCTTTTTTTATTTTATGGAAAATATTTTTTCTTCAAACATATACATTTGTATTTGTTTTAAAGCATGTATTTTGTTAAACAAGTCGATGGGTTATTAACACAAAAACATATCTACAAAAATCAGAATTTACAAGTAGCGAATTGAATGTAATATATTATCAAATAACTCAATATTTTTCTGCAAATATATGAGTTTGGGTTTAATTTAATGTATTATCAATATGGCTTTTATTAAATAATATTTTTATAAATAAGTCTTTAATGTAGATACAAATTGTGTAACAATTAGTTAAACAAACAGTATTTAAAATAATTTTATTCAAATAATGCCCTAGGGGATTTTGAGAAGGATTTATTACAAATTTAGTTTTACTAGAAACAACAACGTGTTAATTGTGTGTTTAATATTAACTATTACTAGTAACACAGGTCATCGTCTTAATAATCAGTATGTACCTTACAATACAGGAAATCAGAGTAAGCCTGGGTCAAGGCGATTGATCAGAATTTTATTAATATTATTCCCGATCTAATCTCCCAGTCGTAAATAATTAATTACAACCATACAGTATTCATGCGCCTGCTTTCGCTGGGTTTTTTCATATTGTAAATACCTACATGCCATTATTTTTTACCAGAAAATAAATGATAGTTTAGATAGCTTGAATATTCACGTATAAAATGATATATTTAGGTGTATTGTTAGGTGAATAATCTTCAGGCTGGCAGTGTTCATATGGAAGTGTGTTAGTGGGTCAAGGTTGCTTCGTTCTCAACTGGCTGCACCGCATAATTCACCACACCACATTATTATTATCCTCATACACTCTGTACATTGAACCTAAACTCAATCTTCTTTATAACAAAACATCAAGATGCATTTTATCTTAAATCGAATTTTTAATATCATCGCCTTGACACTACGCGAAAGTGACCTATTAAAATTAATCGTGTGATAAACTTCCTGTCCGCACGACAAAAGATCTACGTGACCCAAAAATAAATTTCATAACTTTGTATTAAGAGTTAAAAGTATTTAAATAATTTCGAATATAAAAATTATTTTTTTTGGAATTCGGTACGAATAAATTTATAAAAAAATAACTAAATACAATACTATCCAATAAAATAAATTGGATACATAGATATTTTATTAAAATAGTTCGGGTTCAACCAATCACGTCCTAAAATGAATAAAAATATACTAAAATAATAATTGTCTACAGAACTTTTTTGACTACATAATTCTAATATATAATCATACATAATTCTAGCCCTAGGATTTTCACACTTTTAAACCACATTTTTTTATAATTAAATATTATCTATTTATTTAAATAAGCCCCAGGGGGATTTTATAACTAGTTTTTCGCCTCAATATTTACCTTACAATTGAGGAGTAAACTTGGATCAAGACGATCGATCAGAATTTAATTAATATAATTCCCTAATTTAATAATATCAGTCACAATAACCATTAAAATATATTATTTTTTTTACTTGAGAGGGATTTGAACCCATGAATTATCCCCTGACCTTTTTAATTTTAATTATTCTTACGATACCCTACCACCCCCTAACATATTCTCAGTTATTTCAAGTCCATTTTGTATATTGTGGAAATTAATATATTTAAAACAATTAAAAATAAATAAGTTATTATCAAACTGATCTTTTGATGAATATTAAAAGAAACATATGCATCGTTTACATGTATGGATCAATTCCATCGTCAAATAAATTTAACGTTTATTAATTACTTAAAAACATTGTTTAACAAAAACGTCATAGCCTTAGCTTGTCATCTTCTATTTATTACGGTATTATATTATGACTCTATACGTGGAGTTGAGAGTGTAAATATTTGATTATTAATGAATTTGAGGCAATACAAAAGATGTGTGTTGTATAAAAAAGAAGCGTTATTGGAACAAGGCGATATATTTACAATGTCAAGCGCGAATGTGTTTTAATCGGATTCATCGACATTATTACAAATTCTTGCCGATTCATAGAAGGTTATGGCCGTGTCCAATTGAAGGATATCTATTAAAGTTTGAGATCGTTCATGACAGTGACCCAGATAAAATATATCTACCTAGGATGAACATCGTGACCCTCGACCATTTCAGACGAGCCTTGGATAATACGGACATTATTTTATAGCTATACATCAATTCAAAGTTTTTATTACGTCTGCCTTGAAACTTCTTTATTCACGGAATTGTGAAAACTTAATACTGCGGGAAAAAGTACTCTATTTCAATCCATCGAACTATAGACAAACTGTTTCTTTTTAAAATACTTAATAATCACATTGATTCATTAGCTTTATTACCTAATATTAAATTTAGAGTAGCTCGCAATTCCTCACGTTCTATGGCTCCATTTCAAATAAATTTTGCAAGAACTAATTATATGTCCCATACATTCTTTAGACTATCATTGTCCTTTTATAATAACTCCTTACCTGAAGTAGATATTTTTAACACCCTCACTGATTTTAAATTTATCCTTAGAGGACTAATATTTAATTAAATTTGATTTTTTAAGTTTTTTTTTACCTTTTTTACATACACTTAACATACTTTATTTTTGTTTATTTTGTATATTATTTTTCTATATTTTGTAAATGTAAATATGTAACTAATTTGCTTTAGAATAAGGAATTATGTAATTATACAACTTCCCATAGAGATGTAGGTTCTCTGGTATTCTAGAGAACTCTTTTCTCTTATTTAATACAATAAAAAATAAAATATTCAAACATAATACCCTTAAAATATAAAATTGAATTGAATATTTCTTATCGTCCTGTTCTTGACTAATTATATTTATTTTTATTTAAAAACAACTGTATTTAACCACATTTTATATGTTAATTCAAAAATCTTACGAATGTTGAACGTCAATTTAAATATTTATCTTGTAGATTACAGTCTTCAAATATTCTTATTGTGAATCTTACATATTTTTTCAGTCAAAATCTGTTTACACGTGGCCTTGTTGACGAATCAACCTAATTACCTGATTAAATATACTATTTGATTTGAATGTCACAAAAATTTGAATTGAAGAAGTTAATAATTATAATTGTCTTTGTCAAAATATCACTTTCTATTCCGAGGCTAACAAGTGTCGACCTTCAAATATATGAAATTTTGCATTAGATTAATTATAAAAAAAATTTAAATTTAAGAGGATGACAAGTAAAAAAAAAATTACTATTACTATTGCCGACTATTTTAGCAATTAAGCCTTGGAAATATTAATAAAACATAGCCTAGTGTTAATTTTTTTTAAATATATTTTGGGTTTCGTTTGAACTACAGTACATTAAGGGATTGTTAATAAATAAGTTTATTTGTAATAATTTTGTGATGTGGCCTCCAAAATTATAAAGGTGTAGTTTATAATATCACAATTTTTTGTCTGTTTATTTATAAAATCTTGTATTTTAGATATTAGGAGAAGTAATGCATTTATCCTTAGTGATTATATACAGGGTGGTAGGATATCGTGAGAATAATTGAAAAAAAATTATAATTACAAATTAAAATATAATTAATATTATTTAGAGTGCTTTTGGAATCGAGTTTGGGCCACCATCTTGGACTGTTTCTCTGAAGTACTCCGTAGTGACTGTTACGTGTATATTGTCTCTGTTATACGTAATAAATATTTTTTTAATATAAATTAATTTCAAAAAAATGTTTCTTTTCTGGTGCGGGATTGGATGAATTTATTTTTGTGTATAGGTCGGACTTTTTATGGAGTATATTATATAAATTAATTAACTAATTTCATACTTTAAGTCACCTGCATTTTCCGCTAATAATAAAAATGTCTGTAGTTTACGGCACACTTATCTATGCTTATGGCTTAATAATTATAATTTATCCATTGAGTGTTATAATCAACCGCTTTTTTTTCTTAAAATACGGTCGTGTACGCGTATTTTTAAAACGATTATTAAATTATATTTACATTATTCGATATTGATATTGAATGACCGTGGCGAGATGACACCGGTGCATGCCGACCTTGCCATATTATCATACACTATTTTTTAACACAAAACACATATGAAGCAAAAGAAAAAATATTGTAGGAAAAAAAAACAACACAGACGACATTTCGTTCGCTAAACAGACGTTTGACCTCTAAAATTAAACGATATTCTGTGAAAATGTTTACTTATGCGGCTTTGTGTGTGAAACACTTCTGAAACGAATTATTTTCAAGGCGAAGGTCGCTTCTGTGTGATGTTTTCAGATTATATATTATTATTAAATAAGCCTCCAGTGAGATAGATAATTAGTAAATTAACGCCTAACCAATTTTATTAAACTACTATTTGTTTACTCATCGAATAAATGTTGTCTAATAAAGAATTTACAACTTATTTCCTCACAAACTAAGGCCATTTTTAAGTTATCTCGCCTCTGACTAAGTCTAAAATTGTAAATTTATTATAAAACTTAATTGAAGAAACAAAAAGTTTTCTAGTTGCTTAACTTGGCTAAAACAATATGACACAAATATTGAATTAAACAATAAATAAAACCCTGCTCAGATTTCTTCATTCTCTTGTTCATATTTGGTGGATTATTTAAAGCATCTTTAATTTATAAAAAGATTAAAAATTATTAACTTTGTTTTTTGTAAAGGAATGATCATTGATTTGAGTAATAAAATCAAAAAATTATTACAAAAAAATATTATACCCATAATAATATACTTTTTGGTTGGTGGAAAAAAAATTCCTTGTTAAAATAGAACATAACAGGATATTAATTTTACTATTATTAGAAAAAAAAATTAAAACTAGAAGTACTAAATTTAATATACAGAATCGCTTCTTGTGAATATAGCTCCTAAAAAAAATAAGGGATGATAATGCTTCTATAACCAGTAAAAAATTTAATTAATATGCTCTAAAACTATTCTTTATTAAAGTAGATAGATCATACCTTTATGTTAACATCAATATTAAAATATAATATTTTAATAGTTAAATATACATTTTATGAAAAACCTGAACAAATGTGGCTTTCTTCAGGCTGACTTTCGATATTTATAATTAATAATTATCGAAAAATTATATTTGTTATGTAATTTTTTTTAAATAAAGACAAAAAAATGTTATGCACTTCCTTGAACGCCTCCTTGAAACTGACATTGGTTCGTAAAATCAATGACGTTCTTCGTTTGGCCGATTTCCTGTTACACTTGTCTCTCATTATTCACCAGTGTTTATCAATCAATATTTGACCAACAAACACACATATTCAGTATAATATTAAATAATGCATATTCGAGGAAAAACGCTCGTACTTATAACCTTGTTAAAATTTAATTTTTTCACACCAAAAGGTTTTCCCCATTAAGTGATCGGTTTATTTTATCGCACGATTAAAATACATTTTTGACTACGAATTCGTATTATTCATGTATTTTTTTATTCATACCAATTTAAAGATGACATTAAGCGTGTTTTTCATTTTGAATAAGTGAAAAACAAGTAGAAAAATAGTGTTTTCAATGTCTGTATTTAGGAACCTTGAGTCGCGTCATACGCGGAAGGCTTGTTAGATTATTGCTGCATATTATCTCCACCAAACATTCAAACTAAACTCTATTCGTAAAGAACTTGTAATTATATCATATAGTCATTACTACTTTCTTTTAATAATGCATCATCTATATCTAGGTTCAGAAAGTATTTGATTCAAATTGCACTATAAAAACTTTAATTAATGTAACTTTATAATAGAGAAGGAATGCATTAATAGTAAATTATTTTAATCTTCATTTATTTAGAGCTTTATCTCACATTTTCTCAAATATTTCGTTTAATCTAATACTTAACTAAAAATACTATCATAACTAATAGATGAAATATTAGTTTTAAAGAACAGTTTAACGGGATATATATTCACCCAAAAACAAGAATTAAGGTCAAAATTAAGGATTATTTTTTACAGAGTTTATAATTATATGGTTTGTTATTAATGTTTTATTATTAAAAGGCACGTAGTCGATTAAATATGTTGTATTTAGCTAATTTATTTGTTTACAATAAAATAGCCTATTATTAAAAAAACAAGTTTATTTGACAAACAAAAACAATCGTCATAAAATTGCGTACAACTTGGAAATAAAATTTCGCGTAGGCTGTTGTTTGAATATAATGTATTATTTGATAAATATATTTGTCAAATAAATTTGAATATTTTCTACAAGCTTTTGCCACAACTACATAGTTATACTAGATTAAACATGTACATTAAAAATTCCACAATATTCAACGAAGCGAAGCTTAGATGTCATCAGTAATCAAATATAGTATTATTTGGATGAGTGAGATAAGCTTATTTAAATATTTTATTGATTTCATTTTTAATATAATATATATAGAAGAAGAAAGATACAAAAAACCAGACTGCAATATCGCATTAGCATTACAAGAGGCTATACCAAGGCGCTACGGCGATACCGCAGTCCTAAAGGAAAGTAAAATGCAATATACAAACAATAAAAACAAAAATAATGATAACAAACCCTAAACCATAAAATGAACCCTAAGGCACACGGGTACACAAGAACAGGCGGGTACTTTGCAGAAACAAAGGAAGAGACAGATAAAACAGATCGTTATCGGTCTCTTTGACAGCCCATTCATTTAAAAGGTCAACACCCCGGATTAGTGGGCCAAATCTATGCTGGTTAGTTCTGGACGAAGGAACTCTAAAAAGGGTATGACCGCGTCCACGCATATAATTATCCGGACAGAACAGTCCTATGCGTTCTAATATCGCTGGAATAGAAGTACATGTCCCTCCGGAGCTTCAACGAATTGTATGCAAGGGCGCCCAGGAGAAATTTCGTGTGATACAGAAAAGGCCAATAAAATAATTGCTCTCGGAGTGATATCACATTAGAAAGAGTTAAGTACATATATTGCCTTCATAATATGTAACAATACTTTTCTTATCATGTTAAATTTAACTAACTTCACCAATCTAAAACCTTGGACAATGAATATGTTTTTTTAATCCACCAAGAAGCAATCTTTGTAATAATTGTCCATGTATTTATCGGACGTGGTATAGAATAATCCGCAATTGGATGCACGGCGAGCGACCTGTGCAGATTGTATGTGACATTTGGAGGCCCCACGGCCTTGTTCTGCCCTTGGCCTTATATTATGTATATTATTACTATACAACGGTAAATAACCACATATCACACTCTCTCATTACAATACTAATGTATTAATATTATTTTTATACACCTCAACTACCATACAAATGTCACCGTGACATTTACCCGAGTGCGATACCAAATAACTATTGAACTGGGCGAAAACGTCAAACTACATTTCTCCGCGTTGATTTTCTACCAATATATCAAAATTGAAAAATGGTTTGGTTTCATAGATATAAACATTAGATAACGCATGAGTGGCTAAATGCGTCGTTAGTAAGTGGCCAAAAACATGAGTTACCTGGCAAACATTATACTGTGAACATCTCTGTTCATATCTTCAGTTATATTTCACAGTAAAATGGGTAAATGCATTGTTACTACATGTCATATGGACTCAAATACATCTAGCCTCACTTTTTACCAAAGACTACTTCTTTAACATGTTTCAAATATTATTGCGTTTTAATAGGCAAAGTATTGTCACAACCACTCTCAGTGGCCACTATAAATGTGTTGATTGAGGGAGACACACTTATGCCTTTATTCAATAGGAGAGAAGAGTGCAACAAAACAGCGTTACACGAAATTGACACGAATTATTTATTTGCAATGCGATATCTAATTTCGATTTCGATTTCTAATTAACTCGATAAGGTTTATTGAAGTTTTTGAATTTTTACTATTATTATTCACCTGAAGTCATTTTGATGGGCACACAAATATTTTCGAGAAACCTTTTAAATTTTATATATTTAAAAAAAAAAAGATTTATTGATTCATATAGGAACCAAACATTTTTCTAAATTTAAAATAGTCTAAATTACTTTTTCTTACATACATATAATTAATTTAATGATAAGAAATCAAAACTTATATCTTGCTTATATCAAACTTGTTGCTGTTGGACTGTTGAAGCCATTACCCACTAAAATGTTTACACCAGTAAGAATAAAAGCGAATTTTAAAACTATTACTAAGAATTGAAAATAAAACTAGCAGATTTGGACCCTTCATAAAGTTCTTTTTAACTCTAATTAGACAAACGTTCTACAATTAAATGAATCCAGTTTGATAGCAATCTCGATAATTTATTAAATTTATAGTATGATTTAAGATGTTTTTTTTCATATTTGTAGCTTGTTGAATTTACAAAAGATTTATTAAAAGATTTATTATCTCCATAAAAATATGTGATTCTTCCCCATTTTCGGCTTACAACTCTATTAGCTACGTTAAAGCTTCAAATATGCTACGAGTGCTACGACGCGACGTTCCCAATTTCACCTTTTTAGTTTAAAAAATAAATATATTTTAAAACCATGACCAATATGTTCAGTTTAATAATAATATAGTTACTAGTTTTACAATAAATCAATTTAATATAAAATATTTTATCGGCTCATGAATACATATTGTTCGACCATGCCCTTCAAAAAAAACCTTGACACCAAGTCATGGGAATTTTCCTATTGTAGTAAAATAATCTATTAACGGTAAATATATTCACAATTCAAAAGCATGCGGTTGTTTAAATCAAATCCAATTATGACATAAAAAGCAGAGTAGTTCAACTTCCTCCTTTCGTATCGTATTGTTTTATACCCCAATCGAATGCAACGAGACAATTTATTTTATCTGTTCAAACTTCCTCGTTCACAATTTGGATTAATATAATATTCGATATAATTTCTGACCCGCTTCCAATGAAATTCCATTCCTTTGAACTCAAGCAGACTGAAAAATTCCTATCGGTTCTCCACAAAGACGAGGTCGCATCTCAAAGGGGGAATTCGTCCAGACCACAGCAATAAATCCACTATACGGGCGTTTTTTTTTTCACAAATTTTAAACTCATTATTTATTATATGTAGAGTGTTTATTTTTATTTAAGGAGAATGTACAATTTAAATGTGTAAAGACAGCCTTCCTGTGCAATGCGCGCGCTGTTATAAGGTCGTCGCAAGTTCAAGGCCCAGCTGTATTTTCAATATCGCATATCCTATCAGATTTCTACAATATTAAATTATATATTGATATCAATTAATAATTATCTATGAGCCGTTTCTTGGATTAGACATTTTTTTAAATATGTATGAAATTAATATGACCTGAATTCAGCCCCGAAAACTAACAGATATCCAATAATTTAATCTAACAATTTTAAACTATTCCAAACAATTTATATCCTGAATGAATGAATGTATATCCTATCATGAATTTATATCCTGCAAATTGATTTCGAATTTAAATGGAATGTTATCGTCACTACTACATGCGCATATTATACATATATACGCGGGCTGTGGCCACCTGCAAATACGGTAGTCCCTAAAAGCGACACTCGACAAAGCAACAAGATTGTTCTAACTAAAACAACCGAATTGGTCATGTAAATAATTTACATAGTAATTATTTGTCTTGGAATATATCAAGCAACTTTTAATGAATATTTCATATATATACGGGCTGTGGCCACCTGCAAATACGGTAGTCCCTAAAAGCGACACTCGACAGAACAACAAGATTTTTCTAACAAAAAAACCGAATTGATGTATATGTATATCGTGACGCCTTCCCTATTGACGGGAGTCCCTGGCCAGGCCAACTAGAGATGGTTTCCCAGGCCACCACACAGCAATGAGTACTTAAGATCTAGTTTGCTAAGCTAGATCTACCAAGTGACTCCGGTGCCGTGAATCGAACCCGGGAGTCTTCACTCACGAATCCGTTACACTAACCACTGGGCCACAAGGCGGCTCTAATTTACATAGTGATTATTTGTCTTGGAATATATCAAGCAACTTTTAATGAATACTTACTTATACGTACACGGGCTGTGGCCACCTGCAAATAAGATAGTCCCTAAAATCCGACACTTTTTTCTTATCAAAACATTCGAATTGATCCTAGTGATTGTTTGTTGCTGAATACTTGGCACTTTACCATTTTAAGTGAAATTTTGTGTAATTTTATTATAAAATCGGTGTAGTTGTGACATTGACGTTTACTCTATACACAAAATACATTTTTCAGGCAGCTCAACCGAATAATTATTTCATTATTCACCATACAATCTAGGAAATCAGTGTAAAACTAGATTTTATTATACAAATAAATTATTTCAATTATTATACCACATCACAAAACTACTCGGTTTCAATGTCAATGTAATAATAATAAAAAGATGTGTGTTTTATGTTGAATAGAAACCAGCGAAAAAGTCACAATGTGGAGTGATGTAATCTGTGGCGATGACGATATTCAGACCTGTATTTAAAATGCATACATATAAATTGATTTCAAATTGTTGTCGCATAATAAAGTTGACTTGCAAAAGGTCATTTGGTCGAATCCAGGAAACGAACGAGTCTACAAGAGAATGTTGACGGCCACGGATAACTGCTGTTTTATTGTGTAAAGCAACTTACATTACGGAAAATCTATTGTTCATTTTATTACATTCGATCATTAAATAAATCAATAGTTTTAGGAAAATAACAGCCTACTAAAGAATTCGACAAAAACTTAATACCTTCGTCTTGATTTTATGTTTCTGTTGTAAAATATGGAAAGCAGAAAAATCACATATATTTTTCGTTTATTTTGGATTCTAAGAAAAAGGTGATATTCAAATTCAACACATCATATGTCAAGGATCACGCTGTTTTTTTTATCATTTCGTTGGGTTGGGTTTTGCTGAATTCATAGTACAAAATTGAGACATATCCTTATTTATTTACTAGAAAAACTCAACCTTTTTTGTAGGAATTATAAGGCTAAAATTACATTTCAGAATTCTAATTAAACAAGAGTGAAAAGGTTCCAAGTTATATTATCTTTAATTTAAATAATTTGACTCTTTGTAAAGTACTTTGGGGATTATTTAATATTTAAAGTGCAGATAAAACACATTTATAATAAGGTTATTTAATTGAAATAAAAGCCTTGCATGTAGAATTTCTTTCATTTGATATTTTTTAAATTCAGAATAAAATAAACTACCATTCCCATTTTCCCCTAATAATTCATATACATATACATTATGGTCTCGATAATCCGGCACGCTGTCGGATTAAGGATTTTTTATGCATTACTAAAATGAATGCAGGGAAAAATTTAATTAAAAAATCTGTATATTTTCAAAATTTTATCCGATATTTATGATAATGTACCGTAAAAGGGGGTTTATTCACTGTTAGGCGCTTCTGATATTGAGACAAGGAAAAAATTGTTTTTGAAAAAGTGTCGGATTATCGGAAGTGCTTTTATTATAAACCTTCATACTCTAAAAAAATGTTTTTTTTTGCACGCTTGAAGGTGCTTAGAATTTATTTACTGAATAGTTTTGTATGACCGATCATTACCGGTATTCAAATTAAATAATTAAAGAAAAAACAGGGAAGTTTTTATTTATAAATCAACAAAAACGTGGCCCAGTATTCACTTAATTGGGGGCCCTCTTGTTATTAAATATGGATCCATTATAATAACTTTAAAATTTGAAGATCTTCTCTTTGAAATACATAGTTTGATTAAAAGATGTACAATAAAATAATTTTGAATTAGCTACTTATAAATACTATGACTTCATCTCAAGGCTGATCATATTCAAATATCCTTCCGTTCTCTACAATGCTTCTAAAATATTATTACTTATCCTTGATAGAGTGTATTATTTGATTAAGACCTTGGTTCATGTCCTGGCGATAGACTTCCGCCTATATTGTCCGCCTACTCATTTTCACAATGCTCGTTTCTGGCTAAAACAAATTTATTTGATCCAAACTGAAAACGAAAAAATAAGATTGACCTTTGAGTGATCCAGCACGTGGTTGTTCTTTGAAACAACACTTCCATATTGTTTCTTTTTCATGCTTGATTAATATTCAAATCAATCCCGTGATGATCACATTAGTCAGTAGGTGATCTGTTGAGTAATGGGAATAATTTTGAAGATTATATAAGATCATTGGAAAATTCAATTGGACGTTTGAAGAAATTACTGTGATTGGAAGGAAAACTTTTGTGATTGCAAAATCGAAAATTACTCAAGAACAAACTTTCAAATCGCCCGTCTCATTTTATGTGTCTGGCCTCTTCTTTTTATTTGTTTTGAAGTTTATCAAATTCTTCGCCAGTAAATTTATTTTCATGAGAGTAAAAAAATGCCTCCTACCTGTATAAAAAAAATATTTTTTCAACTGTGATTAATAATTGATTCGTACTTTCAGTGGTGACATTGAATATTGAAATGCAGAACATATTTGATCGATTATATTCAAATGTTCTAATCACCTTTGGAGCAAAGTGCAACGCCTGCATTGTCATTGCATGTTTATAATTAATTAATATCGATTATGATGATGGCCAAGGTCTTCAAGAGTGATGACTCTGACCTTGAATGTCAGGAAGACAATCGTTCAATTGCATTTGGATTCACTAGTCAAATAAATGTCCGAGTCGGAGATTTATGCTTTTGGATATGAAAACTTGGAAGTCTTCTATAGAATACGAAGTTTTAAAATAATTTCATTGAATATTTCGACTTGGAAAATATGATCAGAGATGACATCTCTAAAATTTGATCTAAATTACGCATTAATTTTTTTTTAAATACACGATTGAAAAATAAGCAATTTATTTTATATATTTTATGACCTTGCAGAGTATCTTTATTAATCACAATCCATCTATAATTTTAATTTAATATCAAATGAAATAAATTAATTCGAATGGATGCCTGGCGATGAGTTCTGATTATTAAAAAGGAGAGATTTTTGACAATTTTAGTACCAAATTAATAATTGCCTCAGTATTCAACTTAAAATCCATGTAATCAGAGTAAAACTGGATCAAGAAGAACGATCGGGATTTAATTAATATCATGCCCAATCTTAAAAACCAATAATTATTTTTTTTGAACAGGATTTGAACCCATAACCACAGTATTTGTAGCCACGCGCCTTATCTCCTGAGGTATAACGCTATTTTATTATATTTTTCAGAACATACATTGCCACCGTTTCTTGCAAATCCTGAACAAACTATTAAATATATAACAAGCTAATGTACCAAAGAAATGTAAACAAATAAATGATATACAAAAATGCATGAACAATATTTGCGAATTTTTAAAAAACAAGCAAATGACACCGTTAGATTGATACGCACAATGTGTGATATTTTTAAAGAAGATCTTGACCTTGTCTGTGTAGAGAAATATTGACACAAAGGACAATACAGTTCATACAAAGGACAAGTGCATTTAATAATAATATAATATTTTGTATCCAGACAGGATGCGGTGGGATGAATATACAATAGTATTGATAAAGGAGTGTGACTCTTTTGACATTTCACTTGACCTCGGCCATTCTTGTGGACGGGAATTACGCACTTCTAATTCTATAATTAGATTTGATTGCTGTATCAGTCTGATATTTTAAACTTAAATGAAGCAGAGATTGAGATATCCTTAAGGATAAATCGATTCAAGCATGTTTTATGAAGATTTTCTGTATCAAATGTAACTTTTAACAACGTTCATTTTAACCATCAGTCAAACCAAGAACCGAATCGAGTGAACTAAAAAATACTTACTGAACCCACACACGTTCAAATTTGAACTTATCAGTCAAAACTGATAGATAAACTATCCAATTTGTAGATCAAATATCAAATATAAGCCATGCTCAAAGGCGAGATTAGCTACAAACAGCCCTGATTGGTCACACCGCATAAAAAATATATTTAACTGTTGACGTTAAATATGGGCTTCAAACTGGATAACATACCTTTTTAAATTGAGTAAGTTTTCAATCAAATATTTATGAATAATACGTATTATAAACTTGTTTAAAGTATGAAATTTGCTCGTATTTCACAGAAACAGCTCGTATTTCATAGAAACAGCCGATTCCAAGATCAATACTAAAAGCACTATTAATATTTGTAAGTCCTTCCTGTATAAGAAAATGAAGGTAAAATAAACCCACAGCTTCATCTTCCACACGCAGAATAAAATATAACCACGTAAATAAATAAATACGACAAAAAATCCTTCATTCAATTTAAATTTACATATGGATTAAAATGAGTCTACAAAAATAATTGCGATAGCACAAACTCGAAAACAATTGACTCACTGACATTTTACACAATACGATTTTTAAATAAACAATTAAAATATTAATATAATCCGGCGTTTGTCTCAATTAGTCTCATATAACTCTTTCACTTGTTTTGTTATGTTCAAATCACATTCAAAATATATGATCGACTTCCTTGTTGCATAATTTATCAATATTAGTCTGTTTACAAATAAATTTTGTGGTATATTATCCGTTATGTTCAAATATCAGGACACACGACCTCGACTTTCTATCAAATGCAATAAATACTCCAGTCACTTCCTCATTGCTGTTAAAATATAAATATTGTATTTATAATTTAATCAAGGAATTATGTATTGCCTCGACCCTTGGAGGGAATTTATATTATTAATAAAACGTTTGGTAGAGAAACAATTAATCAAGCTCAACTAAAAAATATTATTTTTACATCATAATATCACCTTATTTTAAATAAGACACTAATACAGTTTAAATGTACTAATATAATAGTTTAATTTAATTTTTTTAAATATTTTACCCAAAGTTAAATTTTTGTTTTTAAATTTAAGGAAAAAGGTGTTGCCATTTATTAAAATAGCGTATTTCGCTGACTCTTAAATTTCTTGTAGTGATATTTATTATTGAATAAAACGCCAAAGAAAGTTCTCTAAAATTGTATTTAGTTGCTTCATATAGAAAAAACACCTTCTCCCAGTTTCCAAGTATTACAAAATAGTCGGCAAAAACCGAACAACTCTTAAAATATTACAATTTATTTACATATTTTTTTATTTATATCTCTCAATACCATCAATTATTTGGATTCAATATATACATATATATATATATATATATATATATATATATATATATATATATATATATATATATATATATATATATATATATATATATATATATATATGCAATTCTTATTGTTAATATTCAATATTGTTAATAATTTTTTCGATCGACTTTTTTTATTGTTAAAATAACTTTAATTTAAATGATGATTTCCACGTGTACCGACCCCAGAGATATTAATTTGACCTTTGACCTCACCCCTCTTAAAACAAGGCACCTCTAAGGTCACGCAAATTACTTCCTCCATTCATTTGATTAATTTTAATGTTAAACGAATTATTATTTCATTATGTGAAATAGTCGCGCAATGGGTTTATAAATAATTCTGCACCGTTTTTGCAGCTTCCATAGGACAAACTCGTGTATCGCCCCGTGTCACATTTTATTAACAGGTGACTTTCTGAAATGCTATTTTAGAGATCAAAAATACACAATTATTATTTTATTTATACACTGCCTTGGTTTTAATTTTACCACCATACAATATTATTTTCGTGTTCTCTCTCGTGTATAAATAATGTTATGAATAGAAAATACTGCGTAATTGGTAAAAAAGTATAAGCATTGAAAACACGCAATTCGACGACACGAGTTTTGGAAAAATAAATTGTATGTTACAATATTTTACGACTATTGAAGTAAATTAATAGGAAGACACACGTTGGGCTACAAGGAAGTAGATATTTACGAAATAAAGGTCAAAGTTCAATGACAGTTATCACACGCAAGTCTCTCTGACCTTCACCCTGTCCCACCCCCATTCATTCTGTTTCCAACCCCTTATCTTTGACACATTTCCAGGAACTTCAGCCTCATTCACTTTGAGGCTTCACGTCATTCGTCATGCGGTTAGTAACCCGCACAATCTATTCAAATATTCATTATCATTCCTGTATAACAATTCGGTTAATATACCAATTACACAAAAATAGTACTCTTACACGTGTAATTTCTGTATTGAGCTATTAAAACTTTCGGCGTAGCACATTTACTACGACGCGACGCTTTACACCTACGCATATTTCTGACCTTCCAATTTATCAATGACAAAATATCGTGAAGTTCATATTTATCTTGGAATAATATTTTTCATTAGTTTTATATGATAAATAGGTATGTTACTGTACATATTTTACACACGCGACTGTATTCTCTATTTCTTGTATTCATAAACAACTTAGCAATGTATGTGATTAGTCATATCCGACCGTATTTATCCACAGTATTCCTCATCCAATTATTTCTTTTATTCTCCTTTGAATAGGCTACAACGAATTTGCGCAACTGGGTGATCTCTTTTCCACCAATTCTGCCACCTACGGGGCTTGTGGAGGAGCCAACTTATATGGTAACATATAAATGATTGCTTCCTTCATCCGACTTTTTTACTCAATTTTATTTTATACATTATGTCTTTTATACTTTCATGTTCCTACTGACGAGTGCTGCACTATCATCACGGCGACTCGGGATCCCCCGTAATGCTCTAGTGGTACTGAAGTATGATATAATAATATATGTATGTATTTATATGTAATATAAAAAATATACTAAAAGGGGCCTAAGAGTTTTTTCTATAAGAAAAATAATTTATTATAACAGCTTGAGAATCTTCGGTTATTATTAATTAGTGAATATATGATTTCATTATAGAATGAATTTATTTTATCTACGAAAAATTATATATTGTTTATGATCGTATTGGAATTGCATAAAAGTATTTGAAGTTCAATAAAAGACATATTGTATTATACAATAATTGATTTTTTATTTACTTAAAATTTTTGTTTTAAACCTTTTTTAATTATTATTTTTGTGTTTTCTGTAAAAATATCTCATGAGCGTTTATATGCACATAAATAAATAATAGTTTAATGAGAGTGTGTGTGTGCGGTGCATATGCTTGTAAACTAATACTACCAAGCTCCAGTTTATTCGTACGCACCATTACTAAAAGCTCTAGCACGACTCACTCTTATTACACTATGTATTGTATTGAATACGGCCCATTATATTACGATATCACAACACTTTGACATTTGTTCTAAAAAGAAGCAAGTAAAAATGAAATATAAATGTAAACTAATGTAATGTAATGAGCAGGTAGATTAATTATATAAGTGTAAGCTTCAAACTTAATCCAATGTCATGTTTATATATAATGGATTAAATTTTGATTACGCAGATGTAGTTAAATAATTGGGGTAGTGTGGTATAATGATCGAGTCAATAATACTTCACCGCAATCAGTTTGGGCGGACAAGGTCACAGGGGTGGGTGAAGGGGTGGCTTTGGCTCGTGTGACCTTAGGAGGGGTGGGCGGACAACTGCCACCCCACACACCCACAACCTGCTCATGCCTGCCTGCCTAATTCTGTTAAATAATAAATTCGGGGTGTGAAAATTCCCTCACAATATTTCCATGTAGCAAAAGCTCATGGCACGCGTGGGACGGGCAAAAAATTATCTTCTTTCCATTCAAATATTATTGGATGAATATTTATCGGCACCATAAATCAAAATTTATAAAATACCTACATAAGAAGGCATGGCAAAAAAATATTCCAGCATAGAAGAGTGATGAGCAAAGATTTGTTATTTAAACAATTCACTAGTTTAAAAGCCATAATATACTCAATACCCATACAAAAAAAGTCTTATTTTAAATCATAATATATGTGACATACTTATGCTTTTAATTCCTACTTAATTCAGGTCAAATAATAATTAATACACTGTTAGTTTTGACTGAATGTATCCAGTGATGTTGGCCTGTATTCAGTGATGTTCCAAAGTCAAACGAATATTATTATTTATTTATTTATTTTCGCCCTGAAAATATTTTTTTAGACACAACAATGTGTTAATTCATTGTCTGTCGCTGATCTTAACAATTACTAGTTACACAGATCGCCGACTTAAGAATCAGTATTTACCTTACAATACAGGAAATCAGAGTAAACCTGGATCAAGATAATCGATCCCGATTTTATTAATATTATTCCCGATCCCTCAGTCGTAATAACCGATCAAATCAATATTTTTTGGGCATGATTTGAACCCATGACCACAGTATTTGTAGCCACGCATCTTATCCCCTGAGCTATAACGCTGGTTTATATCTTTTTATGTATTAAAGATAATTTCTTGCAATCAATATTGTACAATATTAATTTTAACAAACAGTTTAAATACATGTGAGTTCCAGTTGTGAGTTGGATGCCCTAGAAGACTATACTAATCGATATTTAATTGGTTTATTAATCGTAATATTTTTTTCCTGGTAAATGACGTTTCTTACATAACAATTTGTTTGAAATTTATTTATATAACCATATAAATATATATTATTATCTAGGTCTTTTCATGGTTCCGTGTTTTATATAACTCCCGACCTTGAAACATTGAGGTCCTCCCGTGGGTACGCGGAGTGGGTAAAGGAAGTAGAAAGGTTCGGGTCTGGGGAAGGAAGACGCTTGTGACATTCACGTAGATAAATGATGAACCTCCATTGTGGTTAATATTCCATTAAGGTGCCTGAAAACGCCTAATTTACTACAAATAAATATTAACAAGGAGAACAGATTAAAATATTACTTTTACCAACAATGTCGTAGCGCCTCGCCTACGACACCGCGCTACGATTATCCAGTACAAAAAAAACCCACGCACGGGCTTAGAAGACCGTATGATAATTTATTGTCGAACTTGTCTTCTCCTCACAAGTATTCCTGGTAACATCCTACACTTTTTCTTCATCTTCCTCTTACCCATACTCTCGTTCTAACCACTCGTCCCTGAATTTATTCAAACGTACACACGCTTACTGTATCCCCCTTTTTGTTCCTCCTTACACTGAAATAACCTCGATCGAAAAGGTTTTTCGTACATTTCAACGGATTCATCCGTGCAAAACCATTCAGTACCTATTTTGACTTCTTGAATGAGAATGAGCCTCTGTCAATGAAGCAGCAATCCTACGCATATTTTAAATGAATATTTTTAGATACATGTTCGATTATGCCACCGAAAATAAGTTTGGGCGTCTGCGAGTTATAAAAGTCGTTCATACTTCCTCAGATAAATTTGAAAATAAATCACCCCGAGAGATACGAAAATATAATAATTTCGACGGGGAAAGATACTCTTCGGCCTGTTTATTCAATATATCTTGCTTATCAAACTCTAAATGTATATTTGTGCCGATATAATGTTGTCTATACATATTATTTATCTTTGTAAACACAAACCAGCCATTTCAAAAATTAATACAAATAAAGAGATTCTATTTATGTACATAATACATAATACGATGCGTTTTTTAGATGTTTAGACAATAAAAAGAAGAGATGAGAAGGTATTTGATAAATACCACATGCAAATTGAATAAAAATAATTATAATTAAAAGTATAAGACATAGATGGTTAAGTATGATTTATAATAATATTATAATTTGATCATAAATATAAAAGACAACAATAGTAAAAATAACAAATATGTGATTATGAAATTAAATTGTTAATGAATAATATTATAATGCTAAATAAAATTTAAAATTATTCAATTTTTAATCGAAAACTAAATATACATGGGTATATAAAATATAACTAATGAGTCAAGGCGACTCTGACTACAAGGATAAATTTAAATTTTAAATAAAAACATACTTTTATTTGAGAAAATGTTGCTATATATTTCTATTAAAAAAGTTCATGGGAATTATGTACCCTATTCTCTGTATAATTTATGGTAAAGAACATTCCTGGTGGTGTAAATTATCAATTGGTAGTCTTTGGACTTAAATCAATAAAAACACAAGTTAAATGAGAAGATAATATAATTTAAATCAAACCATAGCTATTTATAAATGGTAGTGAAAATAACGGGTAACTGATCTAAACATCATATAACCAACGTGATTGATATGTATTTCCCATAAATAGAAATTATATAATTTTTATTGTATTTAACTAAATCTCTCAATGATTCAATTAAAGCTCGTTTATTTGTAATTGAGTTATTGATATCGTAATTGTATTGTCATACTTTATAGGCATTCCTTTTTGATCATCCTCAGTACACGGGAGCTAAATACACGGAAAACAACCTTGAGCCGCTTTTATCTGCTTTTTATTACGCCTTTGTTATCGCAAATTCAGTTATAAAACTTTAATAAAGCTTTCATAAAAAGACGAAGCGCTGTGGCAATTTATCGTGCCGAGTCGCCATATCAAATTGGTACGAAACTAGATTTCCTTGGCGATATTCAGTTCATCTTCCATTATTCTCTCCCGAACTCTTATTTATTCCGAAAGATAAAATTTGGTCGCTCTTTATGCCTTAAATTTGCTTCATTTTTGATTCTATAAGTGTACATATTGTAATAATATACATATTATTTTACCACAGGCATTCAAAGCGATTGGGGACAATTTAAAAAAATATATATAAATTTCAAGCTTAAGACACAATTTACTGCCTTTAAACGAAGGACACTGGAACATTGAAGTTCTGTTTAATTATTCGGTTCATCTTGTCTTGAAGAGGGAGAATGTGCTTAAAAAGTTTCCAGAATGTATTGAGTCTTAATTTGTTTTCCAGAAAGTAATATAAAACTCTTGTTCGCCACAGCTTATACTAAAAATAAAAATATTTATTAAATTAATGTTTAAGAACACTTTTATTTCATATCAATTTATTTTATTTTGGATCTTATTAGACTACAACATTTTATATTTTTATTAATTTTACTCGTAATAAGACAAATCAATGGGTTATTTTACAGTTTACAAAGACAGAAGAAAACATAACTGTGTAATTTTTTATTATTTTTAAATATGATACCCAATACCCTTAAGATATATATTTCTATATTATTTAGTCCCCGATGGGATTTTTAAGAAGGTTTATTTTATTTTTATTGATTCATTGTCTGTGGGTGATTTTAACTATTACTAGTTACACAGGTCACCGACTTAATAATCAGTATTTACCTTACATTACAGGAAATTAGAATAAACCTGGATCAAGACGATTGATCGGGATTTTATTAATATTATTTACCTTTTTTTTTACTTGAGCGGGATTTAAACTCATGACCACAGTATTTGAAGCCACTCGCCTTATCACCTCAACACTGTTACATATATTTTCACATAATATCTTAATGAATAATATAATTCAATGACGATAATGAATTAAGCTATAAATTTAACGGATTTTTATATAGATAACCCATCGATTTATAATAAATAATAATAATCTCGCATGATGAATTTTAAGTCACTGAATTATAATATAAATTTATTATTCCTCTTTGTTATTTATTTATGATGATTCTAATGTATATGGAAATGTCGTTTCCTTTGAATACATTTTAATATACGGACAAATTGTGAAGTCATTTCATTCATGTCTGCACACTTTATATTATGCCATTGGACAGTCGAATTTATATTCGTATCAAGATAAATCATATCCACAAGGAATGGTGACAAAATCCAACAAACACCTGGTATTTGCCAATCTTTCATCCTGATCTTGTTCACACCTGTTCCGAGGTTTTTCCTTTTGTATATTATACGATCCTGCTTGTCATCGCAGTTTATAAATATATCCCACTTTCATCTTCAAAGACATCCAAATCCCACACACGAACCTCGCAATGCTTCATCACATCTAATTTACATTCAATTAAATATATAATATATTTTGTAATATATAATGGAGTGAAATCGGGTGTAAAATGGCAGTCGTAATAAAAAAAACTTACGTAGAATTTAGTTAAGAATTCAATGCCGAAACAACAGAGACGACCTTTACAAACTTTCACAGATTGTTAGTGATCGATCTTTTGCTTTTCTTTGTATCGACTTTAATCACGTCTTGAAAGTTTATGAAGTTATCGATAATGAAAATTTAATTATTATCTTATACAATTAATCCGAGATATATTTTTTTTAAATACAGTATATAAGATCGATAGTCAAGGGTACAAAGTTAATAAGTCCACTCTTTTCGATACTGAGTTAATGTGTCTTATTTAGCCTTGTTTTAAATTACTATTCAGAGTAGACTTATTCAAAAAATATTCGTTTATTTTTACCGTTTTTTTTTTAAATAATTAAACAATTTGAGTGTCGTTTAAGCTATGAACATTTTTATTTCAGATGAATGTGGAATGTCGGCCTTATTATTTTATTTCGAAAGAAATATGAACAAGTGGGTAAGATTAGTAAATAATTCAATAATAGTAAAAAAAATATTCTCAATTCCTTTGTAGTTTGAAAAATACCTGAAAATATTAAAAAATCAAACCATAATTTAACAACTCTTGAAGTTAACCCATAATATATACATTCAAAATGGTTCGAAATAAAACATTTTTTGATTGTTAAAAGTGTTGTTTGTTGTATTTAATAAAGGCTTGTCAAATTTCAATTGAATTGGTTGTGATATAACCTTTACTTCAACCCTCAAGTGTTGGAAGGTGACCCTAATATTTCCCATTCCCAAACAACGTAAAGAGGTCAAATGATGAAGCCTCCAGACTTGTTATTTAATATTACGCAATAAGATATTACAAGAAAATATATATATTTATCTATAGAGGCATTCATACATCTAGTAGATTCCAATTAATAATCTCTCGCGCTGTGGAAAAACAACGAATTTTCCAGAATTAAATTTCACAACAATAATTTTTTTTTTAAGTGATTCGCTTTTTTGTGAAAAGTGTTTTGGCAAAAATTTCTCTGTGTGACATCTGCCCGTCTCGTCTTCAAGATCAAGGTCGCCGCCATTTTTATTTTTATAATAAGAAAAACAGATATTTGGAATAAAGAGAACGAAAAAAAATAGTCGTAAATGTCACCTTGAATATTTTAATGCTCTAGGCAGATATTTAGAGGGTAAAGTTGTATTGCGTATTGAATTGAAATTATTTGTATGATGAGGGTTGTATTATCAAAACCAAACCTTTTTATAATTAATTGATATGTACTATGAAAAATTATAAACAATAACATTCTTGCATTGAGTTTTATGGTTTATTTATACGGGTTTAGTTATGAGTATCTGTTAATATTATAATCATGTTAAACTGTTTTCTTGGTCATTTTTTGGAACTTTCCTTATATTTTTTTTTTAAAAAAAAAGCTCATTTCAAATTGTGAATCAGTGGCTAAATATACTTAAGGATTGGGAAAAATACATAGTAAATGCTTAAAGTATAAAAAATGCATGGTTGTAAATAGCGTATCGGCAGACTGCTTTTAATTAGAATATATTTATACTATTTTAATAGAAAATAAAATACAAAAACTCACCAGGAAATTAGTTTAGACCGATAATTCGAATTAAAGTGGGAGTACACCTTCAGTTTGACTGTAATTAAAACTGATCAGCCGATTTGTACAGAATTTAAGGACTGGCCTGTCCCACATATATTGATCAGTTAAACTACACGTGAAAAAATAATCTGCGGATTGGAAATAAACAATAACAACTGTTGATAGTGTTGACTTACTATTTAATACTATAATTTAAAGAAAATTGTTAGTTGTAATTTCGACTACTAACTTGTAGTTTCTGAAGAAATTTTTTTAAACAATAACAACCCGCTTCGTTGCGGCACTTTAATCCTCTATTTACTTAAAATATTTTTAAGATAATACTAGAATTTTCGAACGAATTGCAAACGTGACTCTTAACCGGTGCATTGCATATAAATATTTTAGTGGAAGTGTGCACAGTGTACATTTTAGTGTAGGTCATTGTATGACAAGTACCAGTTGATCATATGAGTGCATTTTCAGATACAAGTTCACAGTGTTCATCCATGTGTTGTGTTTAGTTAAATATGTATCGTACATAAGTCTGGTACTGAATACTTGAAATACAATTATTCTTGAATATATTCCAGTGGTGTTGTAGGAAGTCACCTGTTTGTTACACGAGCCAACACAAAACACTTCACGTGTACACCGACAAAATTAGTCATTGCTTATTTAAAAACTCATTGAAATAATCGCAACATGTGCATTGTCAAGGTTAGGGTGTGCATTTTAAAATATTACATAAAAACAAACAGATCTTCTTACATTTTATCATCATCATCATCATAAGCACTCCAGTTCAGTGATGAACCAAGGCTTCCCGCACCAGCATCTTCCACTTATTTCTATTGGAGGCCGCGCTCCTCCAGTTATTAATTCCTAAACTCCTAACTACCTTATAAAATTCGTCCGCCCACCTTAGCCTAGGTCTACCCTGCCTTCTCTTACCCACAGGCTTGCTGGATAGTATTTCCGATACTATCACTCCTGCTCTTTAACCCAACCTAATGTTAAAGCCCTAATGAACTGCACTACGTTCACGCTCTTATATAATGAGTAAATCTCATCGTTCCGTCTAATTCTAAATAGTCCCGGTGCCTCCTGAACAGGACCCAAGATCTTCCTCATAAGTAGCCTATCCTCCTCAGTCTTGGTCATAACCCATGTTTCTGCACCGTAGGTTATTACTGGCCTAATTAGCATTTTGTATAATTCTACCTTGGTACTTCTACTTAGATATCTTGATCTGAGCAAGCGTACTAAGCCGAAATACGTCCTATTAGCACTTTGCAGGCGAGAGTTTATATCCTGGTTATTTTCAGCCTCCTTAGTGACCACTGCTCCCAAATATACGAAGGAGTCAACCTGCTGAAAGTGGTCATTATCTATGTTCAGGCTACGATGTGCTACCAATTCCGAGTTGGATGTCACATGCATATACTGACTTTTATCTACGTTTATGACTAATCCTACTATTTTAGCGGCATCCCTTATTGCTCTAACCTTATCAATTAACACGTTCTTAGTTCTAGCGATAATATTTACGTCGTCCGCGAAAGCGACTTACATTTTATACTCACCATAATACATATAATTGAAAATATACACATACGTAATTTCTATTATTTATTTCCATATAATATAAACGCTCATAAGAGCTTTTTTATAACATTAGTAATAAAAAAGGTAAACAAAAATTATATATATATATATATATATATATATATATATATATATATATATATATATATATATATATATATATATATATATATACTCTTACTATATGATAATCTAGTAAAATGAGTTTTCAGCATAAATTGTCAATTAAAACAAATGTAAATCGGAAATTATTTATTGATTTAAATTTATGTGATTTAAGTGATGTCAAAAGTAATAAATTTGCCAAATAATATAACTATCCAAAAGGTACAAATTGAGTATTCCCGAACTCCATTTGTTGTGTAATAAGTGAAAATTATATATATATATATATATATATATATATATATATATATATATATATATATATATATATATATATATATATATAAAAATAATACTATAATTTTGAAAAAAATGTTTGTATAAAATGTATATTAATAGAATGTATATAAAAAAATTAAGTAAGGTGTATGAAGAAATAATATAAGTGTTGCTATATAAGGTCACTCCTAAATAAGTCCTATAAGTGGCAGAATTTGTGGAAAAGAGTTCACCCAGGTGCAACCCAACCTGCCATTTGTTCGAGAAGCATGTAATCAGTTATGTAATTTTGTAGGCTCATCAGTTAGGTTAGGGTAGACCTTTCCACTACAAATCCATATAATTAAATGTACAAATAATTTCAATTAAAGCAGTCCAATGTGATAAAAATTATTTTTGAATTCAAATTTTTGGGTTCTACCCAAATATACTGTTTTTAATATGTGTGTTATTGTTTTTTTTGTAAAAATGTGTATTATTATTATATTATTATATATATTATTATTATGCATCGGTTCATTCTGATAGTTTGGTTCGATAGCGAATAAGATATATTAGTAGGCCTTACAACAGGATGTCCATATAAATATCACGATGACGGACCAAGTAGATGAGTTTGACAGACGCAACCCTGTAATCAAGGTGAATAACAGTCTTTCACAACGCTATTGAAGAGCGATGTACAACTCTATCGAGAATTCAAGCATTCAGACTCGTCTAATTGGTACACCATCTTGGTCTTTATATGTACATCCAGTTTTGTGGCCTTCTAATATATCAGTGGTATCGATAAGATACGGTTTTTTGCACATTTTTACGCTATCCCATCGAATTCTAGCATTTTTTTGCAGTCCAATTTCGCTGTGTACCTTTTTATTTCTTTTTTCTCTTTTTTTAGCTTATTGCTAATTTATTAGTCTTCTTATTTATTCTTGATAAGCTTATCTATGATGGCTTATTTTCATTTTCATAATTAATTTAATATTTATTGTCAATTTCCACGCCTTGGGATGCTTCACGTAATGATGTTTTAATTTTACAGTCTATTAATGTATTTTATATGTGTTTTACTATCAAAAATAAAAATATCAGTATCGCTGTATATATATCACTCATTAATAATGAATATTTGCACAAAAATATTCAATAATATATTTTTTTAACGCCCAAATGGGCTTGTACAAAAAATGTCTGTATGACAAATAGACATTTTTTGTACAAGCCCATTTGGGCGTTAAATAAATATATTATTGAATATTTTTGTGCAAATATTCATTATTAATGAACGATATTGGCTTTTATTACTTAAATCATGACATTGTTGTACTATGTTAAATAAGCTTCTGTTAAAGTTGATTAATAATTAGTTTAGATTATCGCATCTTAAGTCTTATTCGTTTGTCTTAAAATATTGTGTAGATAAAATCGTAGCAATGCTGCAGGGTTTGATTGTAGGTTTATTTGAATTCCAATACGATAATTGAGTATATTATTAGGACCTGCTTTGACTAACCTACATTCTCATTGATTTGCAGATAAAGTAAAGGTGATGCACACATGAATGATTGTTGGTTGGGTCGCGATGTCCTTCTGAATTTCATATGCATAATGTATGAGTGAATAAACAACGATTTCAGTCTAGACAATGTCACTGTCAATAACTTGACTTGGTCTGCACGAGCTCTTTCACACTTGTCCTAAACTCATTTATAATTCAAATCACAAATTCATGAAAGTTTTCAGCACACACGTCGAATTGATTCTGAATGGAGACGCCAGCCACGAACAGGTGACACTGTTAACCCACATTTTAAGCAATGCTACATACATTGTAACCTGGCTAACATTATCAATGACGAGGTGACCTGTGAATACACTTACCTTACAATTATTCTAGACAATTTATGCAATTTTATACAATTTCGTTTGCCGCGTAGACATTTTCAGCGAAACCGTAGCGTCTGTAGCCCGCATAAGAAGCAGTTGCAAGTCAGATTTAATATAAACACCTCAAATGTTTAAGTAGATCTGTGTGTAGGTGTGTGGCCTGCTTAAGGACTGACCTGTGAATACAATTACCTTACAATTATTCCAGACAATTTATGTACAGTAGATTCACATACATTTATCCATACTACAACTTAACAGTTTAGACAAAAAAAAATCTTGAGAATATATCAAACATCTTGGGTTCACATGCGATCTTCTAGGAAGACAAATAATTTTAAATTCAATATAGTTCTTCCACTACCCCTATAAATATGTAAGGCCTACCACCCCTTAACATTCCATTAAACAATACTGCCTTCAAAAGGGTTTCACAGCCCCACAAATGTCAATATAGTCCATTGGTGTAGTGAAAAGTCGTATTTTCATGTTCCGATTAAAAACGACATTGAAATTTTCATCTGGGGTGAAGTTTGTCAAAAATATAACTAAAAAAACACCAATGCTCATACTGTGGGAATTATGCTCAAATCACAACCACGTGTAGTTTCTGATATGTACGCCAATTCAGTAAGGCAGTAAAAACGCAATTTAATATTAAAATAATGTATTTTGTCAACTACGCCCTTGTGTTTCATATACTTCAATTGGCCAAAACCCTCTCCGAACTTAATTAAAGCCTGCCACACACCTACAGTTAAGCCTAAAGAACTGACACTAAATGTGTATGTGAGATGAGCCGAATTCATTGTTTCTTGTGTTTGTTAAAATTGTCCGATTGTCGGGAGTTATGCGGGCCATAGACGTTACGGTTTCGCTGCACAGTTATCTATGCAGAGAGAAGTAAACCTTTGAAAAAACTAACTTCGTTTGTCGCGTAAACATTTTCAACGAAACCGTAGCGTCTGTAGCCCGCATTAGAAGCAGTTGCAAGTCAGATTTAATATAAACACCTCAAATGTTTAAATAGATCTGTGTGTAGGTGTGTGGCCTGCTTAAGGACTGATCAGAATGTCGGGATATTTTATAGATGCAATATAAAGATTGTTTTTATTGCAATTCATTTGATATCAGAAAAAAATATCGCATCATTGACATTAAGTCCCAAAATCATTCATAATAAAGAATATGATTTTTATTAACCAGGAAATTGCAGACAACTGTTGAATAGCACAATAAAACTGTCTAATATGTTTAAAATGAAATAAGAAATATTAACATTGTGAAGAACCCTGCCAAAAATAGTGCCCACACATTTCGATTAATATAAACTTCATCCATTCGTTTGATTTCTCATTCACAAATCTATTCATTCATTGTACCGACACACACTAACGATCAATTTTCCAATCGTTTATAATTGTTTGACTTTGTTTATTGACTTTTGATGCATTCAACAGTACGTAATGTGTATTTTAGACAACAAGGTCGTCTCTTAATATACATACATATTTGATGCATTGACGCCGAATTATCATATTAAGTTTAAAAAAATATATATTAAGACGTTTTAATAGATATTGTTTCATAAAATACTTGTTGTATTTTAAAATATATATATATATATATATATATATATATATTTCCTTTTTTAAAAATGTGCAAATTTGAACAATGCATTAACGGTAAATTTATTTTAAAAATGTGATGATTTACTACGAGCTGCCACTGGTTTACTGTACATACATGTTGACAGTATTGTGACGTAAGAATAGTCTAGGCCGCCTCATTCAATGATAAGTTAAAGTCAATGTCAGGGACGTTCCATCAACTATGGGTCAAACTCAATTATTTATTATTATTTAAACGCTGCGATAATAATCTAGAAGATAAATTAGTTATTCATTCATCATTAAATTATATAATAAATTTTAATTAATAAAAATCGAATGGTTAAATATATTTATACAGAGTGGTCTTGAACTAACTTAGTATATTTTGGTAGAGTATCGCAAAAATAAGTTATTTTTTTATATTATTATTAATTTAAAATATTTATAATGGTTTTGAAATCGAATTTTTGGCCACCGTCTTGGAATCGGCTGTTTCTGTGAAGTACTCAGTACTGTAGAAGTGATTATACTCTGTGTATTGTGGCTGTTAAACACTTTAGGAATTAAAGAATTATTTTTTTAATTCATGATAAAAATATATTTATTGAATACGAAATATATTTTTGCCAGACTTCCCTGCATATGTGTACAAAAATATAAAAAGAACTTATCTACAACATTAAAATATAAACATCAGTTAAGAACTTGTATGTAAAATATATTCAATTCATTATACTCTAAATAAATATTTTTTGTTATTGTCCAGATGTCCAGATGAAAAATATTGAAACATGATATGCTTATATAAAATAGATATTTTTCGAACTAAGTATAAGTATGTAGGAATAATCAGATATTTTCCGTATTTTAAAAATAATTGTTAAAAAAATGCCTACAGTAATAAATTACAATGAGTAATCTACTCTTGGAAAATAATCACGAAAAATTATCTCAAAATATTTATTTATTTTTATTCATATGCCTCATTTATTAAATAGAGGAGTAATATGTGGGAATCGAAAAATCTATTGAATTGTCACTGATTCTTGTTTTCAGTACGGCTTTTCCGGCAAGCACAAAATCGATCGATACTGATTAAATGTATCATCGTCATCATAGACCTTTTTATATATTATTTTGGCTGATCCGATGACCGTAAAGTCCTTCGTGATATCTGGAAACGAGAACAAAGAAAAAAAGAAACACATACAGACACATATTTAGACAAACGAAGCCGACCTTTCCGTTTCTAAGAAAGCGACTTCTGCTTTGCCCATTATTCAAAAACATCCCATAAAGGAATTCCCGATTGATTCTCAACTTTAAAATTAATTGAACTTTCACTAATTGCGAGTGGACGACCGTCTGTTTTGTACTCTATTTATATTCAATCGGATGGAAAGCTTCTACGATGGGACAATTAAATTAAGATTTTCGTACTGGAGTTAAAATTATTCGACTATGGAATTGAAATACTGATAAATGCGAAAATATCTGTTGAATTAAAAATATATACTTTCTATTGTATGGATCAATTCCATAGTCAAATAGTTTCAAGTTTACTAAACAAATAATAGAGAAACGAAAAATCAAAAGCTCATATAAAAAGAATATAATTTTATAACATCAAAATGTTATTTTGACACTCAAATACTGATTTAAAGAGCATTGAATTTGTATGTCCTAAGACTATTTTTATTTTGTATTAATAAGGAAATATATATGGTTTCCACTAACAGGTGACACGACCTGTAAAATTACTTAATTGATTAATTATTAAAAATAATTTATTTATAATTTTTATTAATTATATTTTATAATATTTATTTATAATATAATACTTTCACAATTACCCATAAAATACTCTCACTGCTTATTTTTATGGGTATTTATTTTTTAATTTATTAATTTAATATATTCTTAATAATTAAAGCGATAAATTTACCACTAATATATTGTTTCACAATCAATGAGGTTGGACGAAAATAAAAACTTTTTTGGGGGTTGGCCCGGTCTGTTGCGGCACTCAAAGTTACAATTTTTCACCATGCGTGTCTCTTACTGTATTTACTATTTGTGATATCTAATAAGCAAACCTAGTCCAAAAGGGTGAAAAATATGTATATTGCTTTATTATATGGTAAAATGTGTTATTGTATTTAAATTTTCGGATATTAACAGAACAATCTTATATCCAGGGTGGACTTGAAATAACTGTGAATATTTTAGGGGGTGGCAGGGTATCGTAATAATTGAAAAAATATATTAAATATATATATTTTTTAAAACAAATTTTTATTAATTAAAAATTAAAAAATAATTGATAATATTAATAGTGCTTTTGGAATCGAATTTGGGTCACCATCTTGGAAACAGCTGTGTCCCTGAAGTACTCAGTAGTAACTGTTACGTGTATATTGTGTCTGTTATACGTAATTAATATTATTAATTATTTAATAATTTTTTCGATTATTCTTGCGATACCCTACCTACGATAATCCACCATAATATTAAAATAAAATAATAATTTTTGAAATTTGCTTTATATTTTGTCCCATGAATATAATAAGTAATGTATGATAAGTGTAGATGTATATACATATAATGTTTTGTGTTAATATCAGAGGGTTGAAATAAAATAATACAGAGCTCGAATAGGCCAAAGCACTCCATCACACCCACTTGGACTAGGTCTGCTAATAGTGAATTCCAGTAATATTGTAATATTGATGAATGCATATATCACGATGTTTGTTTGCGTGTTGACCATAGACAGGATCCAGCAAATTGGTGCAGGTCAGGTATCAAGTCGAAGGTTGTCTCATCTTCAAACATGGCCATAATGACATTGCCTAAAGTCAAATCATTCGCCAATAATATCATCACAATCGTATTTATATCATTTTGACCCAACGCTCATGAAACTCGACCGTCCTGAAACATATGAAGGACACCTAATATTTATTACTTTTATGTGTAGAGAACACTTACTCGTCAGACATGCTCATATCATTCACCAAAGACCATAATTAGTCATCTCATATTCTACCATATTAATAAAATCTTGATCCAGCTTTACTCTGATTTTTTCAAATATAAAGTGAATGCTAGAGCCGCCTTGTGGCCCAGTGGTTAGTGTAACGGATTCGTGAGTGAAGACTCTCGGGTTCGATTCACAGCACCGGAGTCACTTGGTAGATCTAGCTTAGCAAACTAGATCTTAAGTACTCATTGCTGTGTGGTGGCCTGGGAAACCATCTCTACTATATTCTCCCGTAAAGGCCAAGGTGGCCTGGCCAACCCCTTATAAAGGGACTCCCGCCAATAGGGAAGGCGTCACGATATTTATTTGTTTTTTATAAAAATATATTAACAGAAACTATCTACATTATATAATGTTACGATATCACCAATCACAGCCGTTTGCGATAAATTAGTTAGCCTATGCCTGTGTTTTTTTTATTGAAATTTACTCTAAAAATAAATAAAACTTAACACTTTCTTCGTGCATGATTCGTATTTTAATTGAACATATTTAAACAAATATGTTAACTTAACATGTAAAGTAACTGTCAAAATTGACTATATATCCGTATTTCATTAATTTTTTATAAGAATAAGGAGTAGTAATCGTATCACTAAATATCGGGGAATAAATGAGTCACCAATATTAAAGTTTGTCCACATTTACGGTATGTAAAATATCAGTGCTCCAAAAATGTTATGTCATGACTAATCAAAGTAATTCACGGTAAATTAACAAAACCTCTGTAAATGTGTAGACTGGTTCTCTACAACATTAAAACAATAGAGAATAATCGATCATATTTATAATAAGTTTATTAATTATTCTAATTGCTATGTAAAACTATGTTCCTGAAAGATCATATTGATATGAAAATTGAAAATATAAAGGGTAAATTAACAAAGCCTCTGTAAATGTGTAGATTTGACAGGTTCCATACACATTAAAATAATAGATAATAATCGATGATATTGATGGTAAGTATATTAATTATTCTGATTTCTTTGTAAAACTATGTTCCTGAAAGATCATGTTAATATGAATATATAAGAATATTTCATTTAAAGGTTTTTAAAGTAAAATTATTAATTAAGTTAATCTTCAATTGTTGAATGCAATATTTTCCAAAATCAAAGTATTTTCAGGACAACCTGAATATAATAAAAAAGCGGTGTATCAAATAAATTAATAAAAATAAATTAAAGCATGGAACCGCTTGTAAAATAGTCAGCAGTGATAAAAGAGTCGAGTAATGGAGAAGTTTTGCGAAAGTCTCATTGAAAGTTTTCAATTTTATCGAAGAAGTTTTGAAATAATTTGAAAGTATGGCATCGCCTGGTCAAGGGAATCCATTACGAATATTCAATCTTTTTAGTCACGAGGACGAATAGAGATCAGCCGAAGGATATTTAGTCACCTTCAGGCCTTCTCAATATTTCATTTTAAAAAATAATTACTTGATTATTTATACAAGCATCGCGGAAATTCATGAATTTCAATAATATATGAATTGAAAAAATATGATTAATCGACTTTATCAATCATTGATATTTTAAGGGAAGGATAGAAATATTATTATAAGGGTTTAAACGTACTAGGTTTTTTTCAATAAAATGTTTGATATTTATATTGCAATTGATGTAAACATTTCGACAGGCCATGGCCCCGACAGTTTGATAGCGAAGTCTGTCGACATAAATGATATACCTCTTTAATATCATCCGACAACTGAGAACTTTTAAGCTGTAGAATGAATTATTTTTTATGATCGTGTAGCCTTATCATCAGACCTAGGGAGAGGAAGTGCAAAAACCACTTATTAAGACATTTACATTCTTTGTGTAATTAAATAAATAAATAATTTTATTAATTTGGTTGTATGTTTTAAGTATTGAGACCGGTTTTTGCACTTCCACTTTAAAAATATCCTAATTTCAATTATAGGCAAAAAGAACATAGTCCAAAAATATATTTATTACACATAAATATTCTCTCTTAACCGTTATATCGATATCATTATTAAAATAATCTAAAAAAGCGTCAATTCTAAAATTAGCTGATGAAAATACATCTTTCTAAATATATCAAGATATGATATTTTTATTGAAAATTGAGGGTTAATTTCCATCAAGCAAAATGAGTCTAACTTTTCTACACCAATGTCAAAAAATCAAATCAAATAATAATAAGATGTAAAATATCCCATTGAATTTATAGAATTCCTAGCTATAAATCATAAATATAAACTTTAGTTATCGCATTGCTTGTAAATAAGTCGTGTATTGTTGCACTCTTCTCTCCTATTCGATAAAGGCATAAGTGTGTCTCCCTCACTCAATACCTTTCTAATGGCCCCTGAGAGTGGTTGTGACAATACTTTGGCGATTAAAACGCAATAATATTTTAAACATGTTAAAGAAGTAGTGTTTGGTAAAAAGTGAGGCTAGATGTATTTGAGTGTATGTTTGAGTCCATATGACATGTAGTAACAATGCATTTTACTATGAAATATAACTGAAGATATGAAGAGAGATGTTTACAGTATAATGTTTGCCAGGTAACTCATGTTTTGGCCACTTGATCCACTTGAACTAAACACGCATTTAGCCAGCTTATGTTTTATATCTTATATGAAAAGAATATATTATCGTTAGAGGAATTATTTGAGAAGTATACCAATTACTCTAACGTAGTTTTACGGGCATTCATCCGATATAATAAACGTGCTGTATTTATACATAATTGTTTGTTTAGTTTCCTTTTGTATTTGATTAAAAGGAATAAGGAGAGAGAGAGAAAGGAAAATTGGATCGCTTCGCTCGTGTGCCCTTTTATAATAGAAATAATAATTCATTCGACGAGACTACCTTTTGAGTTATTATTATTGAATACTGTGTTTTATTTAAATGTGTCGAATCTTATTTTTTCAGCATATTTGCGCATATTAGTAATAATGCAAGGTGAAACTATTGCAGTGCCTCACGCGGCTTTATGACCTTCTCATTGACGTAAATAATACACGTAAACATGTATAATTGCGCATTCATTTTAAATTCATTCGAAAGTGCTATAATCCGTTTCATCGGTGTGTAGAGTAAATTGTCAAATATTGTAGGATAAAATAATTTGACTACGGAATAGGTACACTTCATATACGCAAACGTAGACTTCGTATACGCGACGCGAATGCAAAAACTACTGTAATAATATTTTTTTCAAGTAATACCTACTTTCAACTATTATAAATTTAATAAGTAGCTATGTGGCTACATTATGAATATACTTTATGTGTAATTAAATAAGTGATTAGTAATCAAATCTTGCGATGAATGTGTAAAAAGCGCGTGCACTTACAGATAAATGTATGACCAAATATCGAATAGAATGAATACAATATTTCAATTTGCATGCAAATCAACAATGAGGTCACGGATTCGAATGAATTACTATTTTTTTGTACAATATATGTGTTTTTGGGGTCATGTCGAGGCCAAATATATGAAGTCATAGCAATTGGGTCTAGGCTGTCTCGTGGGCAAAGTCAAGTTCAATGATAAACATTACGTATACACTCAGTCAAATATATTGTATTTATTTTATTTAAAAAAAAGAACTTTATACAGAGGATTTTGGACAGTATCTTTGTAGACTTTAAATTATTTGACTATGGAATTGATTCATACAAGGACATTGAGTGCTTTTTTAACATTCATCGCATAATTTAGTTACTAATCGCTTATTTAATTTTAAATAAAATATAATCATATTATATCCAGATAGTAACTAAATAAACTTCCTATAATTAAAATTAGGTGTTGATTGAAGAAAAATATTATTAGGACTTTGCATCCGCGCGATACTATCGATATATTCGTAGGCCATTCAATTGGATGTAAAAACATAAGGGTGTACATCATAATAAACAATATTAATCACCTTGATTACAGTGTTGCATCAGTCAAACTCATATGCTTGGTCCGCCATCTTGATATTTATACATCCTGTTTTATGGCCTGCTAATATATCGACGTATGTGCATTTCAATTCAAAATTGAAGTCAACCAGTTGCTGTTATTTAGTTTGATTTGAAAGAATGTTAAGCTATTACAGTTAGACTCTGTAAATACACTAAATAATCATCTCGATTTATCTTACAATCCAAGAAATCAGAGTAAACCTGGATCGAGATCATGCAACCGATCGAATAAATTTTATATTTTTCAATTGGGTCAGGATTGATTGATAAGAAATAAAAATTATTTTCAGAAGATAAAATGGCTGTATTCAATATAATAGTGTAATGAGAGAGTGTGCATGTGGTGCATATACGAATAGAGCTAGCCGACTAGAGCTTAATAGTATTGGCGTACACCGGCTCTATTCGTATACGCCCCAATACTGTCAACTCTAACACACTCTCATTACATTATTATACCGAATACGGCCGTAAAGGTCCCTGAATAAATTTTTTCGTGCTTTGATTACTCCCTTAGGTGCGGCACAGACATGAGTGCTCGTTCATGCTCCTTCATGTTTCTCCGCCAATGAGAGATCGAGTGCTTGACACTGATTGGCGCTCGTGTTTGTTCACACTTCCCTCATTGGCGGAGATACAAGAAGTGCCGCACCCTACTGTCATTATACTTATTATAAGGAACACACTTAAGTCTTTAATATAATCATAATTTAGGCCAAGAACGTTTTGCTTTATTTAAAAACACATTTCTAAATTATAAATACATATTCCTTGTGTGTAACAATCGATTGACTAAGTAACATAACCGTTTATAGATAGATATTTACGAATGTAATGTTGTGAAAAAGCGATAGAATGCATCGTGTTGCTCTTGACCTAGTTTTATATTACGAGGCAGAACAGAATTTACCTTGGCAGTGAACTTGACACATTCGACCCGAGCCAAATCGTACATCTTGTTTCCGTTTCTTATGCACAATTTATTTATACATATTATGCCTATTAATACATTTCATAAAAACACCATTAAATTACATGTAAAATTGGATATACACAACCTGTCTTTGGTTGAACTTCAAATAAATTAAAGGCGAATATGTAATTCCAATACGATCATCAAAAATATACTAAAAGAGGCCTAAGATTTTTGTCGTATAGAAAAATATATTTATAATAATAAAATAATTTATTATGACAGCTTGTGAATCTTCGGTTATTATAATGAGTGAATATATGATGTCATCATAGAATAACAAAAACAAAATTCATTTTCAATTTCAAGTTCAAATGAATTAACAATAACAACGATGTTGTCATAACGCCTAAGGTCTCTGGCCGTATTTGCATCAACAACAACTAATTTTAAACACTATGTTGTCACAATGTCTCAGGTTGCTGACCGTGTGTGCCGTTTGAGGTTATGTTCTTATTTACGTACTATTGTTGTTTCATGAATTCTATGACGTATGCTTATAAAAATACAAATTCAAATTAGGCAGTCAATCTCCTAATAAGTAAATACGCAAGATTCTCAAACTTCTGACTTATTCCCATTATTGAAGGTGTGGTTGTGTTACATTTAATGTATCATTCCTTAGATTTAATTATTTTAAGTTCAATAAAAAATTTGTTGTATGAATGAAATTGAAAATACAATGGGTGATAGCTACGAATAGACGCATCATTGTTACTTTTACTTAAAGGGAAGTAATTTTTATAATTGCAAATACATATATCAATTTGAACATTCTTGTAGAATTTTTCAGTGTGCATATTTATTTCTAACATAATATTATTTTTTTTATTGGTTTCTTCAGGATTTATATGAAACCGTGACAATTCATACATTTTCCCTTTTGATAATAAATTAATCCTTAATAAATTATTACAAAATTTATTGACATTTTTATCAATGGCAATATTAGTTACATTTTTAATAATAAGTTTGTGATTATACTGTGTTTTTTTTTCTTTTCGGCGGACTATGGCTCCGAAAGTATTTCAATATAAGCATTTTATCGCATACAATAACCGACGACTTTCAAACAGTGTAATAATTTGGATTTTCACTTAATTTGGACACAGCTTTAATAACAAACAATGTATTAAATTAAACCATCCACAAAAATGCCATTTAATCGCATTTGAAAGGAAATTATGTGAATCAATTGTATACGAGTCGATTTACAACAATGACAGATTGAAAAAAAAAAATAACAATAATATTTACATACATAATCCAGAAGTCTAATATTGTGATAATAATTAAACAATTACTTCAATACACCTGTGAATACATATTAATAATATGGATAATTAACAAATAAACCTAATCTAACCAGTACCGGATTGCGTCCTGTGAGGTCATATGAAAAATAATTATATCAATTTATTAGTAAAAAAAATATTCATGTCCAGATACTGCATGATGAGTATTTTTTTTAATGAATCGTTCTTAGAAAAGTCCAGGTATTTTTTTATGAACTTATTATTTGATCGATCGATCGAGTACTAAACGATACAATTGGGTGGTTGGAAGGTTAAATTATATCATCATGACGTGTTTACGGAGGCTTTTATTACAAATGTCAAGGCTCTACATACAAATATATGATGCACTGACGAATGGCGTACCTGGACTCTAAAAATATAGCGACCATGACCTTCGACCGCCCCCTTGTGGGGGTGGAAGGTGTACTGGGGGCTGAAGGGGCAATTAACCATGACAATGGATAACTAATTCATTTTCACCTCATAATAACCAACGGTGAATGAAAATAGTTCATAAACGCAGTTGGGAAAATGGCGTCGTTGTTGGTCTATTTCAATTTCCAATGTTATTTCGAGGGCAGATAAACTCGTCAAGCTAATAAAATACAGTCTGAGATAACAGACAAGGGCCGCACTATAAAAAAAATACATATTACATTAATAAATCACCTCAAAATTCACCTTACAATCCCGGAAATCGGAGTATTTATCACCCATATCTTACAATCTCCCGGTAGATTAGTATTCAAATAAATGTATTGAGCCAATTGTATTTAATTTAATATAATTGATCCCCCCTTTGCCCCCTGAAGGATATCAACGGTCTTGTTAGTGCGAAGGTTGGAGAGGACGAATCTTATATTATTTTCATTCGCGAAAGAAATGGAAATGTGAGCGAATTGATTTGAAGGTCGTTAAAATTTAATATTTGACTTACTACTTGATGACCAAGGTTTTGCACACCCATCCAAGGTTGTACTGATATGCTAATGATAATATTATTTACCACTGAAGGACAAATCAGGTCACCGGTAAACAAATATGAGGTCATTTCAAGAACAGTCTCTATTAAGTAGACAATCAATTGAAGAAAACATGTTATTTTTTATCCAACTAGATGACTCTCAACATTCTTCAATACATTTTTATGATATACAAATGTAGATCGAAAAAATTCCATTCCACCGTTCATAAAAAGTGGATTCTAGTAATATAATTATACGAGTTTAGTTGTTCTGTTTGTATAGTAAATCTTTTTTTTTTGTTATTAAAAGAAAACAGTTCTCCGGAATACCAGAGAACCCACATATCTTTTTTAATCACAACAATGTGTTAATTAATTGTCTGTCGGTGATCTTAACTATTACTAGTTACACAGGTCACCGGCTTAATAATCAGTATTTACCTTATCACACAGGAAATCAGAGTAAACCTGGATCAAGACGATCGATCGGGATTTTATTAATACATATTATTCCCGATCTCTCAGTCGTAATCATCATCATCATCATAAGCACTCCAGTTCAGTGATGAACCAAGGCTTCCTGCACCAGCATCTTTTACTTATTTCTATTGGAGGCCGCGCTGCTCCAGTTATTAATTCCTAAACTCCTAACTACCTTATAAAATTCGTCCGCCCACCTTAGCCTAGGTCTACCCTGCCTTCTCTTACCCACAGGCTTGCTGGATAGTATTTCCGATACTATCCTCCTGCTCTTTCCACGTGTCCGGCCCAACCTAATGTTAAAGCCCTAATGAACTGCACTACGTTCACGCTCTTATATAATGAGTAAATCTCATCGTTACGTCTAATTCTAAATAGTCCCGGTGCCTCCTGAACAGGACCCAAGATCCTCCTAAGAATCTTCCGCTCGAACCCAAGTAGCCTATCCTCCTCAGTCTTGGTAATAACCCATGTTTCTACACCGTAGGTTAGTACTGGCCTAATTAGCATCTTATATAATTCTACCTTGGTACTTCTACTTAGATATCTTGATCTGAGCAAGCGTACTAAGCCGAAATACGCACTTTGCAGGCGAGAGTTGATGTCCTGGTTATTTCCAGCCTCCTTAGTGACCACTGCTCCCAAATATACAAAAGAGTCAACCTGCTGAAAGTGGTCATTGTCTATGTTCAGGCTACGATGTGCTACCAATTCCGAGTTGGATGTCACATGCATATACTGACTTTTATCTACGTTTATGACTAATCCTACTATTTTAGCGGCATCCCTTATTGCTCTAACTTTATCAATTAACACGTTCTTAGTTCTAGCGATAATATTTACGTCGTCTGCGAAAGCGAGTACCTGAAAAGACTTATAGAAGATATTAGACTTATTGCTACAACCTGCAAGACGCATAACCTTTTCTAAAACTAATGAAAATAACAGGGGGGATATCACGTCCCCCTGTTTAACGCCTGCTCTGGTGATGAAAGACTCCGACAGTACACCATTTATCCGTACGTAGTTTTTGGTGTCTGTCAGCGTCAATTTTGAGAGACTTATGAGTTTTTCCGGAAACCCAAACTCTCTCATCGTGCTGTAAATAATATCCCTATCTATTGTGTCGAATGCCTGCCTAAAATCTACGAACAAGTGATGAGTCTCCACGTCGGCCTCATTACACTTCTCTAATATTTGCCTAATTGTAAATATTTGGTTCATTGTTGAACGCCCTGTCTAAATCCGGCTTGGTAGTCTCCCAAGCATTCCTCCGCGTATTCTGCTAGCCTATTTTTTAAAACCTTGGCGAATATCTTGTACATAACTGATAGTAGGGATATCCCTCTATAGTTACTGCACACGCTAACGTCACCTTTTTTGTGGAGTGGGCAAATTATCGAACTTGCCCAATCCTTCGGTAGCGTTTCGCCTTCCCATAAAGATATTATTAAACTATGTAATAGCGCCCATAGAGCATCCCCGCCGTATGCTATGAGTTCGCTGGAGATCTCGTCTATCCCGGGGGCTTTCCCTCTCTTCAGTCCTCTGATGGCGTGGCACACCTCTTCGTAGGTGGGTGGTGGTATTTGTGGTTGCGCGGCGTGTTGGTACAGACTATCGTTCTTATTGGCTACCTTATCGCTATTCTTATCATTTAATAGGTCGCTAAAGTACTCTGACCATCTATTTAAAACGCTTTCCTGATCGCAGAGAAGTTCGCCTTTGCTATTCCTATTAAAGTTTAGTCTAGGTTTGAACGTTTTCCTACTATTGTTAACGTTCCTGTAAAATTCCTTAGCATTATTCCTATCTCTAAACATTTCAGCATCTATAATTTGCTGTTTTAGCCATGTCCTCTTCGTCGACTGTATGACTCTATTACTACTCCTACGAAGTTCTTTGTACTTCTCTCTATTTTCTAAGCTATTGCAATTAAGAACTTGTGCACGGGCATTGTTCTTCTCCTTAATAATACTCTCGCATTCTGTGTTAAACCAGCCATTTTTCTTTTTCGTCTCGTAACCCAAAGTTGATTCTGCCGTGTGCTTAATAATATTTTTTATTAGATTACAACTAGATTCTACATTATTCCTATTTATTTCCTCAACCTGTTCTAACGCCTTTTCCATGGATGCCTGGTATGATTTTGCACATACCTCATTCTCTAATTTAACAAGGTTGAGTTTCTTATTTTTATTTATTTTTTCCTTTTTTGGCATTCGATATTCTGGCTCTAAAAACTGCTTTTACTAAGTAATGGTCCGAATCGAATGCTGCTCCTCTGCAAGTATGAACGTTGATAATAGAGGATTTGAACCGTCTATTGATAAGCACGTGGTCAATTTGATTAGTGTACGTGCCACCTGGACTGACCCACGTTCCTTTGTGTATGTTAGCCCTTGGGAAGAATGTGCTAACATTAACCATATCCTTTGCTGCGGCGAAATCAATTACCCTTTCGCCGTTGTTATTTGAAATTTCGTGCAGACTGTTGCCTCCTGTAATGGCTCTATGTGTAACTTCATTGCCGATCTTGGCATTTAAATCGCCTAAAATAATTGTTATATCGTGCTTTGGTGCCTTCTCTATAAACCTGTCTAAGTTATCATAAAAAGCGTCCTTTACGTCATCTCCTTTGTCTTCCGTGGGAGCGTGTACCGAATATAAACTAACATTGAAAAACTTAGTCTTTATCTTTAGTCTAGCTATCTTATCGTTAAAAGGTTCGAAGTCAATGACAATATGTTTTGCTTTGTCACTGACTGCAAAGCCGGTTCCGAAGGCTTTCTTAGAATTACTGCCGCTATGAAAGATTGTCCATCCATTGTGTTTCGATGTGCCGTTTCCTGTCCATCTTATCTCTTGTAAAGCAACAATACTCATGCGATAACGGCTCAATTGGTCTGTGAGCATTTTAATGGCGCCCGGTCTATTCAAGCTTAAAATATTCCACGTTCCTAACTTTAAGTCCCCTTTCGATTTGTATCCTGTAGCTTTATATGCAGCGGGGGTCAGGATATGCACCCCCGCGACACTGCAGTAGTTGGATGACGGTACCCGCGAGCCTGCTTTCGCACCCACGACCACCGGTACTGGGTGTCTGACGCCCTGCACCGTAAGTGTATTATCGTTGGGTTGTACTGTCATGTTTTTGCTGGGGGGTTTCGTGATCGGATGTTAGTTTTTACATGGTAGGTGATCGGCCTGACGCACAACCTCCGGAGAGGGATCTCCCTTCTCTGTTCGCCCTAATCGCACTCGCTGCCAAGATCATTAATTTGATCCTAACTAACTAGCTTGTTCAGGTTTCCAGGGTCCACCACGAGGAGGTAGAGATAGGAATTGGGCAGCAGTGGCTATGAGATACTGGGAAGTCAGATCATCTTATGTTGCGCATGCATAACCCCATTTAAACCCCCTCTCAGTCGTAATAATCCATCAAATCAATTGAAAAAAAACGCGTCTTATCGCGTGTAAGTATTGGAATATAATCAATTTTTGTCTCTTGAAAAATGTGAATGTTGTGATTTGATGAACGATGTTGTTTGCGTTATAATTATTAAGTTTAGAGAATCATTCGTGGAATATTTGTATAAAGATTGTTTTATAAGACGCTTATTGTTTTAAATCAACAAGTACGGTACATAGACGTAATTTATTAAAAAACAAATACAATTTGATTAAACTTGTTGAGATTGTGATTTGATTTTTGAGAAATATGGGTGTGAAAAAATGATATGAAGAACCTTGAAGGCAGATTTATTTAGTGGATTGGCATTGAAAATGGGCGATACCATTGCATCGAATACGAGCGCGGGCGTAGTGATGTCGATGAATGGAGGCAGGGCCCCCTACGTCAGAGGTGGCTGATGACGTAGGCCTCCGCCCCTCCTATCGCGCCCCCTCGGGGGGACAAGGGCAAGGCCGTACAGCCGCAACCTTGCGATGCCAATCATTCTGTGACGTGTTTTATATATACACGTATCCATGCGAGCACGCAAACACTCTATCTGTATTATCTGTGAACATTGCTAATTAATTAAATCACCTTTGAAATTGTACAAGCGGCCCATTTTGAAATATGGCGTAGGCCGGAGCTGGAGGTTAGAGTCAGGGACACGGCCTTGTTATATGGCTGACCTCCCTCCGATACAAGGGCGAGGGCATGCGCCCCCCGACCAAGGGCAACCTTCCACGATAAACCTTCATGTTATTATTATATACACTCGGTGTCACACAATATATTTTATCTCCGTATTGATTGTGTGCCTACTAATACCATCCAATAATATTACCTACCGAATAACAAATTTTGAAATAAAATTATATAATTATTGAATTGTGCCGTTTTGTCCTCTTCCTAGACAATATGTATTTGAACCATTTAACCCTTTCCTGTCCAAATTATTTATATTGGAATTTTAAAAATTTTGTTTTTAAATTCCTATGTATTAATATATATATATGTATTATAATACATGCAAAAAATTGTTTAATTTATTTTTTTTATGTAAAAAAAATGGGATATATACTTCTCATTGGTCTTTACGGGCCATGCATGACTTAAAATTAAAAAATAATAATAATAAGAATTGAAATTAGTATCTTTCTTATGAAATATAATATCAATACAAGGTGAAATGCATAATGGCACATTACAGCCCTTGCACATGTACCTGGTTTGTTTCTCTTTACCTTTTGTACTACAAAGTCTACATTTACTATATGTGTTAGTCAAATCCCAAATTTTCAAAGAAATAAACATGACTTATAAATTGATATGTGAAACGATATCTGAAATATGACTTACTTTCAAAATTAAATACTATTAGCACATATTTATATATCAATATGTAAAATAATGTCTCTGGAACCAAGATCAATCGTTAAAATTCTTATTGAGACATATAATGAAGAATTTAATAAAAAAAAACACCAATTTCACCCACTTTTACACGACTACAACAACAACTCACATTTGATTATTCACTGTAAAGTCAAAGTGTGACTGGTAAAACAGATTCCTATTTTAAAGATTAGCCAATACTCGATACTAGATAACAAGATTAAAAAATATCGAGACAAGTTATTTCTAGTGGTCTTATTGGGGCAAAACATTAGTGGGAATACGTATTCCCACTGGGCATGAAAGTGTTAAGCTAACTCTTATATCACTGGCTTTATACGATAATAATTCTATGAGGATCTTTACAATCATACAGAGAAGCGTCCATCGCAGCAATTTTCAACATATCTGATTGGATAATAACTTTAATTCAACTGAGCGTCTAAAGCTGACTTATCGAGTTATGTGCTAGCACTTAATAACTATTTTTACTTGCTGTTCAATAATAAAAATTAAGCCGGATACTGGATGTGAAATTATTTATATGTCGGATTGCCTATATCAAGGCGCACAGGTTGATTTGTTTGGTAATTTATTTTTTTATTCATTCTACATAAAAAATATAGTTTCTTTAAAAAAGACAGGCACACTCACCAATATGTTCAGAATAAGTGGCAATATATAAAAAAAATTACTTAATTAAATCATGTCATAAATTAGTCAAAAATTGAGTCAAAAAATTAGTAAAAAGAAAACAAAAACATAATTGGAAAATGTCAAGTTTATTATTTAAAAATATTTCTCTAGTATAATAATCATTTCCTTCCTTTAGATTTTTGCTTATTGCCTTTCTGGAATTTTTTCCCGCCTTTAACTCCACCTTTCTTTCTTCCCATTGTTTTTTCTTTAGCCTTGGCCGCCCTCAAATCTTTCTTCATTCTAGAATCTACGACCTTATATTGACCCTTAACACCGGCAGGTCTCTTCATTCTCCTGGCCGACGTGTGTTTTTTGGCCACAACATACGTAACTTCACGTTTAGGTGGGGCTTTGGCTTTTTTATACAATCTAAAATTAAAATGATTATGAAGATTAGAATGATTGTGTAAATATTTTAATCAATTTGTATACTAACTGTTTAATTTGTTTAGCCTTTTCTCTATCAGTTATGTCTCCGTTATCCATGAGAGCTTCAACTTTCTTCTTTGCTTTTTCCATTTTCTTCACAGCACGCTTCTTCTTTCTCGCCTTTGCCTCCATGACCTTCTTGATGGGTCTCACGTTGATGTCTTGCAAGCTCTTTTTATAATCCTTAACTAATTCCTAAACAATAAATAATTAATTTTAGAGATGATGTTGAGAATTATGAATATTAAAGTACATACTTCAGGTACAGGAATATCCTTTTTCATATGTTTTTTCTCATCCTCGACAAACCAATCGGGTAAATTGGTATCATTAAATGTGTAGCGATTCCAACCACCGTCAATTAAGTCTCTTTTCCTCTTCCGTGATGTGGCCATAAGTGTTCCCAATGCTAAAGCTTCTTCATCCATTTTTACCAACTTTTTAAGTGACTTTAATTCTACAAAATATATTAATTATAATTAAAATTTTCATACAATAATAATAAAATACCAACCTTCGTCTGGTTTAACAACTTCAATAGGTCCATTCTTTCCACTTGAAGCACCTGCACCCTTTGTAAGTTTATTATCTTTTTTTAATGGCTTTTCCATATCATAATCACTATCGGAGGAAGACGTATCATCATCAAAATCACCAGCTTGTAAACGATTACTGAATGAATCGTCAAATGACTCATTTCCACTGTCCTTTGAAGTTGATGATTTTTTTAATTTTTTAGAATTTGCACTAATGGGTTTATCATCATCTTCGCCAATTACTTTACCACCTATACAAAAAATATATAAATCAATAGGATATTATAATAAATATAAGTATTTTTTTTAATAATACCTTTTTTCTTATATACTTCAACAAGTCTGTCTAATTCCAAATCTTCATCTTCGTCTTGTTCAAGATTTTTGAAAACATCCTTTTGGAACCAAAGCTCGGCTTTATGAGTACGCCTTGTTTTGGCATCTCTCGTATCCAAATCCACTAATAAGGGATTATCTTGTTTCGGTGTCTTTTTCAACTTTTTATTAGGTTTTTTGGTATCTTCTTCAGATTCTGAAAATCCTGTAAATAGAATTTATATGAGTATATGGAATTTGATGTATGTTTTTTATATCAATTTACCTAATCCTTCTTTCAAGTTTTCATCGTCACTCGAATCACTCTCCATTTCCAACTCGCTATCCGATTCTTTATAAAATGTACCGGTACTATCGAGTCTTGATTGTTCACTATAATGTACGTACTTCTGTTTGATTTTTTCGTCATCTGAATCATTGTCTGATTCTGCAACAACATCAGGAGATTGATCGGTGATTTTGGTCAACACCTGATTGTTTTTTATTTTTTGAAGCTTGAATAAATCATCGGCTTCTTCTGTAGGTCCGCTGTCACTTTTTAGAACCATTTTTAAATTCATCTTTTCGTTGAGTTTCTGTCTTTCTTTTTGAACTCTTTTCCTCTTACGTTTCATATCTCTAGCTTCTTCTTCCTAAATTTTTTTTATTAAAAAATACACTTCCTTGTTGATATTATAATAATTTAAATTGTGAACCTGTAACTCGGCGATTTGTTGTTTAATAGTTTCATCGTCTAAATCTTCTTGTTCGTCTACAGTTAACAGCCTTTCACCAGATTCACCGGTTTCAACATCGGCAATACTACCGACTTCATCACCATCCTTTAAAATAAGAATAAATATAATGGCATGAATATCTCATTTATAATTTTTTTTATAAATTTAACCTTTTCTTTCAAAAATTCTTTGATTTGTTTCCACCATGATATCAAGCCTTTCAAGTCTTTACGACCTAATACTTTTATATCATTAAAGCATTCCTTTATTTCCTTCGTGGTCAGTGGATGTGAAGCGATTTCTTCATTGTCAAGGACAATCTAAAAAAATATTTATAATTAATCAATCACAAAATAAAATACATAAATTTTTAAAGATAAATATAAACCTGGTTGCAGGATTGTAGGGCATCAATGACATTTTCCATTTTGAGAAATTCAGTCGCAGATATAGTGTGATGAAGAGTGTAATCATTTTCTTTATAACCTTCGGCACGTGGCTTCTTGCGTTTCTTTTCTGGATGTAATATATTGAATTTATTTTTCGGTTCAATGTCTAATTCTTCAAACACATATTTTGAATCCAAGAACTTAGGATCGATACTGTCGGGTGCAATGTAGTTTTGGCAAACTACGAAAATTTCAGCAGATTCATTTCTCGAAGCTTGAGGTTTAGTGGCGTGTACCTTTAATATAATATAAAAATTAGTATTGATTGTAGATAATAACAAAAAAATGATAATACCTTTTTGAATAGTTGCTTGAAGACCCAAATTAGAGGGTGGTAATCTTTGGATCTGAAAACTTTGGTGACAAACCATCCTCCTTCTCTCAAAAAATGTGTAGCTAGTTTCAGAGCACTGAGTGTCAAACAGGCTTGTTGATAAGCATCGTGTATCCAGTTCATACCCACATTGGGTGCACCGTCGTGTAATACAACATCTGCTTTCCATGTTTTCAATTCTTTAGATAGGGACGATTTACATTTATCTGTTGTGATATCTTCGACCAAGCCTATGCAGCCTGGAACTTGTTTGATTGGAAACAAATCCACACCGACTACAATACTGGAGAGGGGCATGTTTTGATGGGCAACTTGCATCCATCCTCCTGGAGCCGCACACAAATCGATACATACTCGAGATTTTTGTAAAAATCCAAATTTCCTATTCAGCTGAATCAACTTGAAAGCAGCACGAGATCTATAACCTGGACGAATATAAACATTACTTATTTAATTCTATAAAAATTAAGAAAATATCAGTTTATTGGGATTAGAAATATATTGTACCTGTTTCTTTGGCTAGTTGATAATATTTATCTTTCCGCTGTTTTCCTGTTTTGGTTTTCTTCCCCATTTTGTACAGTTACCATACAAATTTCAACTAATAAACACACGTGCCAAACAATCGAATGAGGTTATTTTACACACTGTGATTTTGACATTGGGGAATTGCCACCACTAAACGCTATTTATTAATGATTTTTTTATTATTTAAAAGTATTTTTTGTGCTGTATATTTGTTTTTTATAGTTTTTTTGATTAAAGTTATTATAAAAAAGGATTTTATTTAAATGGTGATTTATCTTTCGGCCATTGTTCATTTGCCAGTTGTCATATTCTAGAAGAACGTGACCGAAGTCAATAGAAATAAAGTCGTGGACCAATACGAGCAATGGCGGAAACAGCCGAACCTTGAACGAACACAGCCGAAGCGTAATACTGATGTGGTGCCAGTCTTGATCGTCAGCACAGTCAACCTGATACTTGTGGTCGTCTCCTGAAACAATCTAAACACCTGAAACAAGCACAGCCTTCATCATGGCTACTCTGAACAGCATCATCAATAATTTCGCCAATTCCTTCAACAACAGACTGTAAGTATACAATATTTTGATTCCCAAATGTCACCATCATACATTTTCATCATCCATTATCAGACTTTGATCTCTTTCTTTAATTTTTTGTGTACCTGTGTTATTCAGAAATAGCGTATATTATAATTATTTGATTGTAATGTTTTCAGGGAACCTCCAGTAAAGGCACATCTCAAAAATGTATACGGATGTTTGTCGATGACCGTAACATCAGCAGCAGTCGGAGCAATCTCTGACTTGTACTTCAAATGGCAGATGGCCGGCTTCTTGTCTGCCATCGGATCACTCGCTCTGGTCCTCCTTCTAATGACCACGCCCCACGATGGAAAGAATACATTGAAACGTCTCGCATATCTTCTCGGCTTCGGTTTACTTTCAGGTACAATAATAACAACGACATCAACATTCTTTATTAATCAATTAAAGAGTTATAGTAAATTCATACAATGCAGTGACACCATTTTTATTTTGGTTTTTCTGTCATTAATTTGCGTCTTAAAATCTTATTAAATTACCAATGCTTAAACATAATTATTCTTTCGCTATAATCAATCTTCATTTTCCTTGTAATATTAATTATCAATATCATTTGTATGATTACATTGTGCATACGCAACGCAAACATGAGTATAGTGACGATTTATCACGAAGTATGTGTTATACTCTTTGTTTCTCATGTTTGTAGAGCAAATGTCGATCTTGAGACATACCCAAAGGCCAGATTACTTTGAAATGTTTTGTTACAATATCACATAAGAAACGATGAGTTTTGTTTATTATAAAATTAGATGTCGGATTGCACCACAAAAAATAATGATCGTAAGCAGGAGTCATGTGTGATGCCATATTTTTTATCGTTATACTGTATAAATAAATTAAGAGACTAGTCATAATGTTGAAATAATATATTTAATATTGTGATGTGTTTTTGCTGAATTCACGGACTAATTGATAAAAAATTGTTATTTGACATTTGTTTTTTTAATGAATTTTTTAAATATATTTCAGGCATGAGTTTGGGACCCCTTCTCGGTTTTGCAATTGAAGTAAATCCAGCAATCATCGTGACCGCCCTCACAGGAACCACATTTATCTTTGTCTCGTTCACAATCGCAGCCATGTTGGCTGATCGCGGAAAGTTCCTGTTCCTCGGCGGCACACTCATGACTTTCCTCACCACCATCGCCATTCTGTCCTTGGCCAATATCTTCTTCAGATCCACCCTCTTATATCAGGTAAGAGACGGCGTTTACAAATTCCCACCCAACGAATCATAATTAATTTATTATTTTTATAGGCTCATGTATATCTCGGACTGGCTGTAATGTGCGGTTTCATCCTCTACGATACACAATTGATCATTGAAAAGTTCAGGGCCGGAAACAAAGACTTTATCCTCCACGCCATGGATCTGTTCATCGACTTTGTCGGAGTTTTCAGAAGATTGGTTATTATTTTAACACAAAAAGTATGTATTTTTCATTATTAATGAAGTACTAACTTAACACACACGGCTGTGATTGCTTATATTGCAACAGCAGTGTGACCAATCACAACCGTTTGTAAGTTATGTCAATTCTGAACCTGCTTACGTTTAAAATTTGCTTTACAAACATAAGAAATAAACCAAAAACTAATCGTAAAATATGAAAAAAAAAAAAATTTAGAGTAAAACCGGCATGTATTGTATCGATAACACCAATATATTAGCAGGCCATACAACTGGATGTATAAATATCAATATGGTGGACCAAGTAGACGAGTCTGAGTGAGACAACACTAATTGTTTAAGTGCATCAAATGTCAGTTTGTGTGAAATCTAAATAGAAGTGTAAAGATTATAGTGTTACCTCAGTCAGATTCATCTACTTGTTCCGCCATCTTGATATTTATACATTCATTTGTATGGCCTGCTAATATATCGGTGATATCAATTAAATACATCCCATTACTACTTTAAATTGAAAATTAAAAAAATAACACCGAGCTATGCAATCTTTTTCCAAAAAAAAAAGTGTATAAATATCAAGATGGCGGTCCAAGTAGATGAGTTTGACTGAAGCAACACTTCTATTGAGAATTCACACAAACTGACATTAAGTGCGCTTAAACAATTTGTGTTACTTCAGTCAAACGCATCTGCTTGGTCCGCCACCTTGATATTTATACATTCTGTTGTATGGCCTGCTAATATATCGATTGAATACAAAAACTGTATGACGTATTCGTAGTTTTTGCACCAAGTGTAGTATTAAAAAAAATCATAATTTTCTTATAACACAAAACATACAATTCGATTTGTATATATTTTTTTTAAATAATTCTATATTAAGCAGTTTTCTTTGTCATTTAATTTATATGCTAACCTTGAGTATAGTTATGACAATAGGCAGGCGTATTTGCACAGAAGGCATTTGAATCAACATTACAAACGAGATAATGTGTAATATATAATTGTTATCTTGTTCCAGGAGGAGCAGCAGAAACGCAAGAAGAACTAACTAAATGTCAATGTTTGTTTTTAACATTAGTGTATAATAATATATGTGTTATCACAATGTCGCACTCCGCCGAGAGGAAGGTCCGTCATGTGAAGACTGCCAAAATTACCGTTTATTCGATTCCTTTATAAAATCACACATTCACATTATTGTAATTAGAGGTTTTATTTGTGAACAGGATGTGGCTCTTTTATATTATGTATATTGTATTAATGGGATGTCGACAGACATTGTTATATTAGTCATTATCGGAACTCAAGTTAAATAAATTTGTGATGTGAATATTATCGTTTCAATTTATTGTCTGTCGGTGATCTTAACTATTACTAGTTACACAGGTCACCGACTTAATAATCAGTATTTACCTTACAAAACAGCAAATCAGAGTGAACCTGGATCAAGACGATCGATCAGGATTTTATTAATATTATTCCCGATCTCCCAGTTGTAATAAACAATAATTTTTTTAATATTTATATATTATATTTGAGTGGGATTTGAACCCATGCATTATTTTAACATAGCTTCTATAAAAAAATTAATTTACAGCTATTTTTTCTAAATAGATAACAGCAGCACCTGTCAATTCTGACATTTCATTAAACTCAATAATTCATTCTATTTATATTTTTTCAAGTCAAATAATAAGCATTTTAAGATGCAATTTTTAATTCAGAAATTAATCTCTTAATGTTTAAAAATCTTTTGTGGTTTTGGAATCCAGTTTGGGCTGCAATCAGCTGTTTCTGTCAAATACGCAGTAGGTGTGTTGCATTGCAGTAAAATATTCAATATATTTTTTTAATGATATGAAACAGACAGTTCTTCAAAAAGAAACAAGCTTTAAAAGGAATTCAATAAAAAATATATTTATACACCCAAATAATAATTACTAATACTGAATATACTTCCTCAATTCAATTCCTAATTAGATAATTGAGGAACTACAGTATTCCTTCGTTTTTTATTTTTGTAGAGCAAACATATCTCATCAATTAATGTGAAAAGTGTGGTAAATTTGACATAGATTGGGTTATCAAGAAAAAAGTGATGGTTTGAATGTTTTAATATTTATTTGTAAGAAAGAAATCACAATCATAAAATCAAATACTTAAAATATAATTTCATACATACAACACGCACACAAATACTGAATCATTGAACTTTTGATCGGGCCGTAAAACAGGCTGCAGTCTAGTAAGGTCGCTGTCGGTCTCTGCTACTGTAATATAAAACAAACTGTTACTATCATCATAATTAAAGAGCAATCAATTGCAAATGTTATCCAAAACAGGTCCATCTAAAATACTCGTTTATTAGAGATGTGTTTTGTTGGATATTTAATATGCCCATTTATAATATGAAAGCAGTATCGTTGATTTGTCTAACAATCTGCTGCGTTGGAATGGGACTGGAATTGTTGAGATACTGACCCTCCACCGCCTCTCATGGGGCCGGAGCCGCCGCTGCCTCCTCCGGCACCTCGACGGTCTCCACCTCGGAAGCCTCC
>JAGTTH010006531.1:0-15694 GCA_022606485.1 Agraylea sexmaculata | reverse complement strand
AATTTGGAGAGAAATCGGCCAAGAGGCTTTTCCGAGTGAAAAGGAGCCGACGAAAGGGGGTTTTACTCTTTCTCCTTCAGACCTCCCTTCAACGACGAATCCCTGGAAAACTCTTTGGTATCCAATACGCGGGTCTAACTTACCGAGTTAAATGGATCGTGAAAGCGCTAAGCGAAGATGCACTCACAACTCACAAACAAACTTTACGTCCGATTTCACGTTTTAATTAGTCGAATTTATGTGAGAGAGACCTCGGTGGCGATTTGCTACGCTGCCACCCCATAACTCTTATTACCTACTAAACCTATCCAGTCGTTGGCTTAGACTCTTACACCACAAATAATAATTGAAAAAAAAAATCCTACACTTACTTCTGATCTGCTATATCTAAGCATCACACCTGTAAATAAAAAAATACACCTTGATTAATGTAAATTTAATCTTGTATTATATTTGGATGGGTATAAAGCGTTTAAGGCTTCTTCAAATTAGTCTTGTTATCGGGCTTTTTATTTGGAACTTTTCTAAGAAAGTTTGCCTGCTGATACGGGAGGTAATCAATCGGTACTTTATAAATAGGGGTATTATACTACATCAACTTTATAGATCATCATTATTTCATCGCATTTTAAAGTAGGCTTAAAATAGCCTAATTGCTATCATTTTTTTATAATATTGATTCTTATCTCTTTTATATAAAAAGTTTTCTTTGAGAAGCGTTTTGGAATATATTACTCTAATATACATGCATATAACTAATCAATTAACACAATGAACTTGTTCCTCTTTCAATTATCAAAGTTGTCAAGGCATCTCACATAATTGATGAATTCAAAGCAGCTTAATTGTTTTAGGCAATATAAAGTTTCCCAGTGGCGCCAATCAAGAACACAGTCGTTTTTATTCAGTCTAGATTTAGTTTGATAAATTTAGATCGCATGATAATTAATTCCAGCGGTTGAATCTTTCAAGTGCAGTTGTGGAGAGGAAAACTTTTAATCGGACATCCGCCGGTCTACAGTAGATTTGAATTTTTGAACACCGACACCGTAATGCAATATTGAGAATTTATTATTTTTAAAATATGAAATATCAAATTCAATAAAAATTTTCCTAGAAGCGGTCTTCCTTGTTTAAAATAATACAAAGAATAAGATCAAAGGGGATCTCGAACTACAGTCAAAACAATAGACGACAATATTACCATACAAAGACATTTTTAATAAGAAAAAAATATATTATACATCAACATTTGAAATATTTGGAATTGATTGAATATTTTTACACATTCTAATTACTGTGTTTTTTTATGATTTATTATGTTTTTATTCAGATACAATTTTCTTTTGTTTGTATAATTTAATATTATCCATATAATAATTTCAGACGTTAGTTACAATATTTATATTCTGTACAATTTCTTTTGTAATTTATGTAAATGTTTTTATGTACTTTGTAATCATATGTATAAATTTTCATCTAAATTCTAAAAAATATTTACTTCACTTTAAAAATATAAACTATTAGGTTTCAAGTATCAATATCACATTTGGTGTAAAATTATACACTTTCCAGACAAAAATTAATTTGTATATTTTCTCTTTGTGTAATTTCATTATTAGTTTGTTTGCAATTTTTTTCTGACTTTGAAATGTAGAAAAATAGAATACTACTGGGTTTAGATAGTCGAAAGGTATTTAATTAATATTACTTCCATTGTCCTAACCTAACCTAACCCCATTAACTGATATCTTTATTTAATCCTTAATTTTTTTTTAAATGTTCACTTACCTTAAAATAATTGTATTTATATCAAAACAATGTGATAAAATAACGTTTATGATTGTTAGTAAATACATATAATCGTGTAGTGGGCTTTCCAAGCACTTTGTTTTCCAAGTGTGTCCGTATCAATCAAGAGAACCAATCACAGTTTACGATTTATCCCCCATCTCCAGGATCTAGTCCTTTATGTCCCAATAACATCGTCGAGGACGCGTTTATTATTCGAATGCCTCTCCAGTCATTATTCCGCTTCCATACTCATTTTCATTTTATTGAATAACTTTCTCTCCCAGATATAAAACCCCTCTTAAAATGATAATTTCCAAAACACAATTATTATCGGGCCAGATTTGCACAATACCCAACAATATTACAATAAACCTAGAATAATAGTAGATATCGTATATAAAACTTTCCACTTGACGGTGCCAAATATGAAGTCTTTTTATCACCGCCCCCCAGAGTTCGCATACGAATTTGCATCCCTCTAAAAACACTGTCATAGTATGGTTAAAATATTATTTAAGTTATATCACATTATTGGCTTCCACCCTTGTACGATTGTTTGATTATATTAAATCAGTGTTTATTTATTATTAGATGTATCTTTGTTATTATGCATGAACATCATAAAGTAGTCAATTTGACTACCCTATGCCCCGTTGTCCCTTTTATCCCAAAATCTGCCACTTGGTCCGTTATTAATGACTAATCAAAGTGGTTCCCTTGTGCCACATATGTTCTTGCCAATTATTCCACCGTCTTAGACTCTCTAAGTCTATTATAGCTGCTCAACTAAGAACCATCAATTATCAATAGCCAAATATCTACAATAAAATTATATTTTTTCAACGCATAATTTTAATTAGATTAATTGCAAAATATAACAGATCCATGAATATTGTTTATGATATTTAAATTCACGATGGTTAATTTATGTAAAACTATTTCAACCTTACTAGACCAAGCCTGTGACAAAGCAGAGATATAACTGGACTTAAAATACCAAGAATTTAGTATAAAAATGTTAAATACAATAATAGAAATAGTATAAATGTGATCAAACATAATAAATGGACAAATTCCAATATATTTAATCGACTACACTATTAAAGCTTTAACATTAATGGACATCGCAGGATAAGCAAATTTATAGTGTAAAAAGTTTTGTACAAAAGATATATTGTAAATTCACATTTCCCTAATGCAAATTTATATTTTTATTGATGTTTCATTTAAATAATATTATATTTATGATATTTTGCTATCGTATCTACATATTTAAAGAAATATGTATGTCGTTTTTAATTTCCATAGTAATTTTATTACAGAGTGTGAGTACGTTGTGTGTAACTTGTAGTTATCTTCTGAGACAGTCTCTAATATAGTAATAAAATTACTGTGCAAATTACAAATAACATATATTATTTCTTTAAATTATAGAATTCCACCAATAAATCAACACTATCAACGTATCTAAATATATTATGTACACTCATTCAGCTTTTGGTTAAAATAAATAAATGAAGAGGGTATTTTATTGTTGAAATTGTTGACGTCTGGGTGGAATCCCATAATTAAAGAAATTTATTTGGTGTAACTTCCACAGTATTTTATTTTTTAAAGAGCATGTTAGTTGTATGGGGTAGATGTGGTAAGCGCGCAATTTGAAAGATCCATGGTTGTAGCCACAGAGATCTAAAACAGGCAAGGGTTAAACTAGACGATAAAAATCGCCATTAAACTATAAATTAGTGTTTTACGACGCTCAGTATCCCATTCTTTGCTTCTGTGATAAGCTGCGACATTTTTCGCGAGATAAACTTCAACCATTCACCCAGATCGGCCAGGGATATTTTTCGGCTCTCCCCTTTTTCTATACACCCTTTTGTTTTTTTTTTCCTTCTGTTCTTGACGATCTAAGACTATCGTCTTGGTGGTAGCAAGACCTTTTTGGTGGTCGTTTAGGGTATTCACAATTAAGGACACGCTGCCAAAATAAGGGGTTGTGATCGTCAGCCTTTTTTCACTTTTCCAGTCTACAATAATCTTCATCACAAACTAACAATTATTTTCCGAGACGAAAATATAAGACGGTTTTTAATTACCCAAATAACTTTGTCAAGACACTCTCTCCATTCGTCTTAGTTATAAATAATTAATGTAAACAAAAAACATTGCATCCCTTTAAAGTAAAAGATCTTTTAAAAACCCACCCGCTTTTTTTTCTACCTCGTATTGAATGAATCTAACAAAATCATAATACGTAAATCTTTATACATATTTTTTTGTAATACTTATGTAAACATTTAAGGGTTCTAAATAATTTAATCAAATGAAAATAACATTTTGCTTCCGTCTCAGTCCAATCAGCATAACCCTCGACTACGAGACAAAGACTAATCTTAATAGTCGACAAGTGCGGCATGTCCAAGGAAATGAAATTTCCTTCACTGGTTTGTCAAATGATATCTCTTTAAAATACAAAAAAAGCAAAGTGAAGAATATACCTACGTGTATTGTATTTTACTAAGAATGAAAAAGAGCTTCAAAGGGAGCCAAGTCCACTTAAGATCGCGGCCTCCTGATATTAACACAACAACACAACGCGTCGAAGGAATTTATTGCAGTTATTTGTTCAACATGATAAGCCGAGTTACATTCAAAATACCCAAGGTATAAAAGCTATTTTCTCGTTTTGGTCCTGTTAAAACGCATAAACCTTATTTTATCATAGCACATCCTTAAAATATAGAAATTATAGATTTCATGCGAACCGCATACAAGATTGCATACATTATTTTATATCTATTATATAAAACCTATTTTATTGGATGCATATTAATTGAATATTTTTATTGCCGCTATTAAATTCTTACCAGTTTAAGATATTTAATTTATTATTTAAAATATTTTATGTATGCCGTTCATCATGAAACATTTTAACATAATCGTAAGATTAAACTAAACGTGCTTTCCATTAAGTTAATCAATTTTTATTTTTCAGATATTTTTAGTGACTCATTATAAAATATGTTGGGAATTGGTAAAATTAACTACGTTAATCAAGGATATTTTATATTACAAAAAAACGAATACCTCTACAAAAAACCGAGTGCCGAAAATGCCAGTAAAATACTTGAACCGCGTATTTAACTATTCCAAAAAAATATAAAATCCTTAAAGAACACTGCTTTTACTTAGAATTTTATAGGTTGATGAAGACTTTGTGTTGAATATTGACATTTTCCAAACCAATTTTTATAAGAAAATTTCCTTTTAGAAGCATTACGTAAATGCGGTCATTTAATCAGAAGCAAGAAGGACAATTTCCGCCACAAGATTTTAAAGAAGAAATATGCAAATGTACTTGGATCTTAAGTTGAAACAGCCGGTCCCTGATGAAAAATCACAGTAAAAACCAACGCCTTCGTTAAGATATCTCCTAAGAGAAATATACCATGATTAAATTACATAAACAATAACCAATAATCTAATTAGATTTTGTTATAAATCTTCCTATTAAATTTTGATCATATGCGTAAATTATACGAATCATAAAATTTTAGCATAATGCAAAAAGCTTCTTAATAAATAATTTACTCTAAATACACAGATGGCAAGAGAAAGAGCGCAAATAAAATGTATTATTGTATAACCACAAATATTTTTAACTCTACTCTGAAGTCGTAATGTGTGAAAATCGTAGACAATTATGCTACAAACTTTTTATAGCCACCCATATTCTCACAGCTTTAAATTTCACACTTTAAACAAACAAGACGTATAAATTTAATTTTCCACCCACAAATTCTAGTCTAATGCAAAGTCCCCTTATTTGACCACAAAGTGATGAAACCGCAAAATATAAATGATTTTCAATTATATGGTTCATTAAAATAGCTGAAATTATTCAAATAGACGAGTATAACTTTTCATGGGGTCACCTCTTAAATATTATTAGATAATTGAGCGTTAAATAAATGGTATAGTAAAATATTACTACACACTAGGAACATTATCATTGTATTTAAACTTTTTTTTAAATAAACCTTTTTGCAACAATTTCATTCAATTTTTTAATCCATTTATATGTTTTGAGTAATCTTTACTCAAATTTGAAGAATTTATTTAATTACATATACATAAACGCTCATTAGAGCTTTTTTTACAGACAAGACAATAATAATAATAAAGGTATAAAATAAAAGTAAATATATAAAAATAAATAAAAGTATTATAAAAAATGTATAAATACAATGCATACAACATGTCTTTCATTGAAATTGAAATATCAAGGAATGGTATATTAAATATAACACAACCTCACCTTCATAAATGCTATCCAATCGGCTAGTTATATTTTCAATTTTTTATTGTTATTTTATAAAGTTTGACACTCTTATTAGGTGATTTACCGCGTGATTTGAATTTGTATTATCTAAATATTTGTAATTATTTAAAAATATTAATTGCTGTATATACCTACATAACAACATTTTGTAAGCTTCCGTATTACTTACAAAAGTTATCAATTATTTTTTTACAAAATAAAATAACCTACCTATTTTATATTTTTATATTTGAGTGGTATAATAATTTTGTATCAAATTTATTCAATTATTTCGTGGTAATCTCTCAGGGTTGGTATGACCAGATTTAGGATACTTCTAATACACAGTTTTGAGGCTAAGTATAAATTATTAGTAGTATGAAGGTCCCTAATAAATCCATATTAACGGACACGGATACAAAAAGCAGTACACAAAGCCTGTCAAATTAATCCTGTAACGTATCGCGATTGATGCCGAAATGTCGGATCGATTAGCCAACGGCGTAAATTTACCACCCAAAGCAGCAAGCCATTGCCGATTTCGATTAATTTCTTATTTATCCCCTAACAAATCATACGACTAATCCATCCCTGTACTTATGTGCCGGAAATTTCCACCCGAAGACCGCCGATACGCAATATGGGTTCACCATTATGACCGCCTAATGACGCATGCAAAATATTTATCTCTAATTATAATATAGGAAATAAACAAACTACATGATATAAGAGCTCTGAATGTGGAGACAATTAAATTTCTTTATAACGTTAAATAATTTCATAGTTTGTTTTTCATCAATCGCAAGCTTGAAAGTGATAAATATTTTTATGCGATCCTTTACCAACCCATGCCATATAAAATTCACCCTGTATATGTATTTTATTCACATTGGAATATGAAAATATTTTTTTTAATATTAGTTCGATTTTATAGTAAAACATCGTAGTATCAAAAGCTCATTTATAAAGATAATATATTAAAACGTATGTGATATATTTTTTTAATTTATAATAAAATAAACATTAAAAACTAATTTGGGATATTAATAATCAATGTGTACCTCCATTAAAGTAATGCAACAATATATTTTTGTTTACAATGTGTTTATTACAATGTAGAAACACAAATATATGAAAATATTTAAATTTCTTCTTTTCTTGCAAACTGTCTGTTTTTATTGTCTTTTATATCAGAATATTTTATTTGTCTGCTTCATAAAATACTTTTTCCCTTTTCTTGTGTTATGTAAGCACAATGATAAGCTTTACTGCAGTGTTAAAAATATGTTCTTTTTTGTAATTTAAATTATTCAGCGTAAGCGTTAAATTTAATTTGGTGGTTCGTCGGTTTTACAAAACGATATAATAAATTTGTTTGCAAGAATTTCTGAAAGGCAGTTCAATACATTCAAAATGTTAATTTTGTAGCAGCGAATGTCTTTGAAGTCCATTAAAGAAGAGACAACCTTCCCTCTAACATGGAGGGTTGAAACTTGTTTATCGCGCGAATAATGGAATTATTCAAAAGCATCTTATCTTTGCATTTTAATTTTCCTAATCAATCTGGCAGGCGCAATCTGACCCGCAATATGCAAAGGTTTTATCACCATAAAAGAGTCTTATACAAAATTTTCAATTTTCAGCATTATGGCCTCCTCGTCTTATAGTGTGCCGAACGAACGATCTACTCGCTTTGAAGTTGAAAATTTATTTTCATGAATAATTAATATGAATGCTTTTAAAATCGCTCTGGCAAAGAACGTATGAGAATATTGAAAATGGCGTACGTTGATTTTCACAGCCCCACTCTCTTTTACAAAAGATTCTACACCAACACGATTCTTGTTTCTTTTGAGTTATTAAAAAATAAATGATATAAAAATAATAACCATGTACCATTGGAATCAGCTTGAGGGCAATTCTTGTCATGCTTTTCTTCACGAAAATTATCTGAACTGGTTTATGACGTGAAAAAAATAGTCACTTTAGTGACAAAATCTGAAAGGCAAGGAAATATCACGTATTCCACTTATCGTGTTTTTACTAGCTGAAAACCATTCTCACCAAACGTTAGCTTTATAGTTAGGACGATTTTTTTCTACACCTCGAACACTATCACCAGCCAAACGTTTTTTTCTTCGGCGAACAAGTACTAAAAGAGGGCGTAAGATTTTTTAAAGGGATTTTTTATAACCTATGGCAACATAAAGTAAGGATGTTGTGCGCGTTTTTCATTTTTAGAAATAATTTACCGTCTAGACGTCCGCCCCTTTATAACGTTCATAAACAATATGAATATTCTTTATGCTCTACTAATAAAAATTATAATTTTAATTAAAATGAACATAACATTAAATTGTTGATACAAATATATAATTGTCTGCTTTCATAACAAATAAAATTGATAGTCATGTTAGCATAAAACAAATGTGCAACTAATACCCATATCAAAACAAACATTCACTAAAACTATTTTAATTGAAATTTCGGGTTAGCCAAATTTGCGCCTATACAAATATTTCCAAAACGGTAAAGTTATTAGACATTTTGTAGACGACTTACTTTTACTTTTATAAAATTTACGTTAGCATATTAAAATACATAGATTGTACGTACCTGCTATAAAAAATTTTTTTGCTCTTTTTAATTAATAAATAATACATAAAAATAACTCACAAGTAGAGTTTATTGGTTGGAAGTCCACCCTATAAGATTATGAAGCTGTATTTTTATAGCATTTTCTAATACCAAAAACAAAATTAGTAAATTTAGTCCTCTTAATATCAATAGACAAAAGCTTATTTATTAACAATATTAGAAATATTTATGAGTCGAAAATATAAATATTTTCTTATTATTTTTCTCCAATCTCCCTGTAATTAAAAAGTGGTTATTTGATGTGAATTTTAACTATGCATATTGATTTAAGTAGAAATTATTCTGTATATACATACATACATAATACTCTTGTTGTTTTATTTTTTTATATTAGTCTCTAAAGGCCTTAGAAAAAAATGATAAAGATTATTGAAAAGAATTTAATTGATGCGAAATAAATTTGTCTCTAATCAAACTAACTCAATCAAATCCGACACTGACCAATTGCATTTCATTGATCATGCAGATTAAATGTGTCAATTTTCTTTTGGCATTAAATAAATATTGTGTGAATATTTGATTATTAATCACGGTAATAAAAGCGTTGTAGAGTATGTGGTTAGGACTAGGCTGTCGTTAAGTTATAATATCGAACAACAAAAAGTTGTGTGTTTCGCCAGCGACAGCATCGTAATTAAAATGTGTTTCACTATGAAATATTTTAAGCATCCAGTGTAGTAAAACACTACCACCCGCTACCACCTTCTACTAATTTACTACCAACATGTGAAATTTGCTAAAACCCCACTTCGACAAACTGCTGCCATCATAATGCTACGACCCCTACACCCACCACTTCACTAACGAATCACATTTTCTTATATAATAATATATATATTAAATAAGAAATATACTTTGATCTGGTTGATTTACGTTACAACTTTAATAAACATAATAAAATAATAATCTACCATTTTATGGATTATGTACCTAAACTACCTCCTAATAAATGCAATCAGACGGCGAAAAAAAACGAATATAATATGATTTTTTCAATAGACTTATCTAGGTGCAACAACCAATTTTTACCAGATATTGTTTGTTTTCAGTGTATTTTGAATTTGACTTGTAATGGAGTTATTTTTATTATTCCAGGTACACTGGATCACCAGGTCAGTGTGGCTATCCCTGAAATCGCCTCAGTATTTATCTTTCAATGAAGAAAATCAGAGTAAACCTAGACATAAATATAAAATGGCATTGAGCTCCATTTAGTCAAATTAATTCCTATTTTTTATTTGATCTAGATTCAATGATTCAAACCCATATAAAGGGTAGACTTGGACTAATTGAGAATATTTTAGGGTATCGCAAATATTGACGAAAAGAATATCTAATATTTTAAATATCAATATTAAAGATTTTTTCTTATCAATTAAAAATATTAAAAAAATATTACGTATTAGACAGATACAATACACACGCGACAGTCACTACTCTTACTAGTTTATGTTATAATCAATCCTATAATATACAGTGGAACATCGAAATAACAAACTTTGATATATCGAATACTATTATAAAACATTTTTTTAGTTAAAAACTTGGTCTCACAGCACAGAACATGTGCATAGTATGTAAATCTATTTTGGAAACAATGGTAGCCATTCATTAAACAATGCACACTTTTTCATAGTAAAATATCGCTAAACCACCTCTCAGTCCAACTAGTTCATTAACTAAAAAGGTTTTACTTCACAAGTTCATACCTTTTAACGATTCCGTTTCCAATGAACTTTCCCGAGTGGTGGTTCCCATTGTTCACATTAGTCATTTTTTAACTCAGTCCAGAGAAACCCCCTTTTATAAAGTTTCCACGGTGGAAATGCATTGAGAGTCGCGCGTGTGGTTAAAGGAAAGTTCGCTAACGACAGATGATTTATTGAAAATAAACAAAAAAATGTAAATACGAATACTAGAAGTAATCCAGCTATCTCAGTATGAAAAGAGTCCAATGTATAATTATAATATAATTTTATGTAAAATAATATTGATCCTAAATATATTAAGTAATGGTTAATAAGCTTTTCCCAAGTACCACCACACATCGTATTTTCACAACATCTCAATATGTGCTTTCCTGTCGTAGTCGTAAGGACTGCTAATTAATTTTGCCTTTTAGTATTATTAATGCACCACTGCTTTCACACAATATTTACATCACAGTAATAATCCATCATTTCATTGGAATATCAACCATATTCGTATTTATATTAAAATATCTAATATAAAAATCCTAATTTTTATTAGAATAAAACAGATATCAATTAGTATAAAATGCAATCAATGGCAAAATGCCGGTAGGTAGACCACGTTATACTTGGACATACAGTTCAATATAATATTATAATGAGAATGTGCGCGTGGGTTGCGTATGCGTGAACTATCAAGCTCTATTCTATTTGTGCACATACCAACTGGCACGACTCACTAATATACTCTAATTATTCCACTAACTCCTTGATACAAAATGTTAACAAAATCAAATATGTTTCAAATGAGCGAAACTTTAAATTGCCACTGAAATGTTTGAGGGAAATGTTTAACATATCTTTTTTCACAAACACATTTAATTTTGTCTGTCTCCACAGTCCTTAATGATTTTAGAATATTTTTGTTTCATTCATTTTATTTATTATGTATTATATATATTTTAGTTCTACAAGTCAGTTTTTCTATTTTTTCTTATTTAATATTGTAGCATCTAATTATAATGTATCAAAACATTATATGTAAAGTATATTTAATAAAGAAATTATATAAATAATAAAATACTTCAATTATACTAATTTATTGAATACAGTCCACAGATCAATAATTTGATAAGAAAAATTGGAAGTTAGCTGGTCAAGAGGCTGGAAACGGACAAGGGCGAATTTTTAATAATCGTATCTGCATTTGGGCCTTGAAATTTTTAAAACAAAAGATGTTGAAAAATGAAGACTTTTTTTCATCAAAAATAATGTTTTCATTTTGTATATTCTAATTTATTATAATGAACACTCACTATATATTTCTTTTAATAAAATAGTAATTCCTACATGAAAAGATTTTGAGCGAGTTTGTTTTTATATGTATATTTTCGTATTTTTGGCAGTGTAAGAGAAGTATTCATTAAAATTGGGGTTGCAGCTAAGGGACGTTATTCATATTACAACAGCAGAGCTCGCTTTGTTTATTCCTACGAACCCCTACAACTATGAATTGATGAATGCCCATTAAAAACACGTCGCCGAGTATCATTAGAGATGTATTATATAATATAATTTCATATCATCGCGGTGGGGTCAGTCTCTTGTTTGGGGGTCTGGCGATACAGAAATCCTGTTATAAACCCGAATGAATAATTCATCAGTACATTATGCGGGTAGATAGACGCCGCGGCGCCAAATTCGGGACGCCAGCCACTCCTAACTGATTGCTCGCGGTGATGTTGCGCTCTTTTTATTCTTTCTCACCCTCGTCACGAAGCTTTTATTTTTTGTTTTCGTGGGAAAGTTCTGCAAGGATTTCACTCGTCTTTGCATTTGCGACGGTCGGTCGGGCTTTTGTGCGCTGGGAATTGAAATTTTCAAGACACAGTTTGGAGACACTTCTCTCCGATAGCAGCGAATATTTTGAATGAGTGTCGGCTGCTGAATGAATTCAATCTTTCCTATAGAATTTTATAGAATCACCGACTTTCAAATGGTCACAGAAACTCTTTGATCTAGGTTACATTCGTGAATGACATAACCCATAAATTGAATATCATTTGCATATTAACTCTATTACATACACACAAGAGAATATTGACTATTTTAATATTAAAATTGAATCATTAAACACTTTGATTATACAACAACAATGAACTGTTTTAACTAATTGGCGACCGATAAAACGGTAAAAAAAAAAATATAAATATCTCATAATTATTAAATTACATATTTAAAATTAGGATTTAACCAAGTGTTGTTAGTGTTTAACCACAAAAGTGAGTTTTTTTGGAAATTGTGCACATAAAAATAAATCTTAAAACTTTTAAAAAGTAGACATTTTTGGGAAATAACTTTATTAATATAAACATACAAAACAATATGTTAAATAGTATTTACAATTGATCGAAATTGTATAGATTTTCAAGTTTCAAATCGAATAGATTGATGGTTTCTTGTTAGATTATTTTTAAAATCACGAAATAGATAACATATGTAGATGTGTAATGAAGATGTTTATTTGCCTGATTATTAATTGATAACCAGCTTAATAGCTCAGGGAAGTTCCCTAAGAAAAATTTTCTAAATTGATTTGATCGGTTACTACGGCTATGAGATCGGGAATAATATTAATAAAATTCGAAGGATCGTCTTGATCTGGGTTTACGCTGATTTCCTGAATTGTAGGGTAAATACTGTGTCGATTATTTAGTCAGGGACTTGTGTAATTAGTGATAGTTAAGATCACCGACAGACAGTGAATTAACACGTTGTCGTGTCAAAATTTGTAAAAAGCCACTCGGGGCATAGATAATTAAATAAATTTTATCGTATAATATTATATGTTATTTGAGATAAAGATATGAAAGTGCCGTGAGGAGTATTTACACAGTTGGCCGATGTTTATTCAGAGTCAATTGCATTATGTGTATGAGGAAAAGCTTTATTACTAATTCAATCGTCGTAGAGTATAAATAAAGGAGCTGTGGGCAACCGGGCTTGTGTTTTCCACGTAGTGAGCAAAAGGCAAGCATTCGACGTCAGTTCAAACAAACGTTATGCGTTGTTTGAAATTATGGCATAAATAAGCTGTGTAAATTGCATTAAGAGAGATGGGGTGGTTCAGAATGACGCGATGAAGGGAGGGTGGGTTAAATGTAGTAACAAGCCCGCTGGCACTACAACTGCACTTCAGCCAATGTTCTACTGCCTCAATGGTCACACTACCCCCTTATACGGCTACTCAATACTGCAAACACCCATAGACCCTCTCTATTATGACATTCAGACTTTTAGTTTATACTACCCAAGTCGATAACTCAAACACTTCTATAAAAACTTGTCTCCCCGAGAACACAACCTAACAGTTTATATACGATTTGTTCTATGTAGGTTCTACGGGTAAAGTATTAATTGCATCTGACCCGACTTTTATATATAACATATTAAAGAACTTATACACTAGTAACTAATTTACTCTATGCTATATTCATAGAATTTTTTCTACTATATTACAGTGAAACCCCTCATAGTGAGTACTTGGCATTACGAGCAAAAAATAGTGAAAATTTACCCTTATTAGGAGCATTTCTTCACATAGCGAGTAAATAGAATGACACCAGAGTCCAATGAACTTTTATCTATAGAATGGCCATGCATTTATTCCCGTATACTTTCAACCGTGGCCGGTCACTAATACATGTGCTATATTCTAAACCCTATATACACTCACACAAACGCGGGCACTTAAAGTGACAGATAGAGACGCAATAGAATTTGAATTAACGAGGCGACGTTAGAAGCAGCGCCCCTAGCGGCTAATCGACGAACACCTATTGGTACCGTTTCTATCGTCACATTTATTATCGTCTTTACAAGTATTATTGGCATCTCTATACATATAAGCACATTGCCGGTGTCATACATTTGGACGTAAACGTGTTTTTTTTAATTCAAATCCGTGATGATATATAAAAAATATATAAAAGATATTATTAGACTAATTTTTGATAAAAAAATTAAAGCAATAAAGTTTTTATCCTTAGATATTCATCGTTATTCGTGCTGCGAATTACAAAAAGATAATGCTGTGAAACAGATTAGTGAGATTTTGAAACGTCGGCAATAATAAATGAATGTTTTATAGATAAAAAAGATTAAATGTATAAAAGTCAAATTATTTTTTTAACTTGGGACGGATTATCGTGTTGTTCATACATTTGTATGGGAAAATTCGCTTCGAATTACGAGCATGGATCTGAAACGGATTAAACTCGTTATGAGGGGTGTCACTCTAAATTTAAAGATGTATTTTTTGTACCTGAAAACAGCCTCGCATTGAATAATATACTCGATACATTATATTTAAATATGTGCATTCTAAAAAATGTTAATCGAAAGTGTCCCTTCATTCAAATATTTTATTTTATTACTCTGATATGAGCCGCCTTGTGGCCCAGTGGTTAGTGTAACGGATTCGTGAGTGAAGACTCCCGGGTTCGATTCACGGCACCGGAGTCACTTGGTAGATCTAGCTTAGCAAACTAGATCTTAAGTACTCATTGCTGTGTGGTGGCCTGGTTTTCACCCTCTTGAACTAACTTTAGTAAGGACTAATGTAAAAAAGGCATTCCACCCTCAAGTATATTAGTTTTAAATAAACTAATGTACAGAGGATATGTGTTTACTTTAACATGTACATTTGTTTAATATGATGATATGTGATATCGGATCACGTACACACCTGACCATTATATTATATAATATATTACAGATAGTGGCTGAAATATGAGATTGTATTCATATATTTATGAGGTGTCCAGCTAAGAGACATTGCAGATAGGCCTACTCACGTACAAGCCATAAAAGATGAAAAAGACTCAACACACCTTACCCTTGTACATATGTGCGCCATATCGTCCATTTATACATTCTGATTAAAGTAATCTTATATTGCCTTAGTCAGTGTACGAGTATTCACACTACACGTAGGAAAACATCTCCCATACAATGACAGAGGATTATTACCGACCTCAAATAAAGGCTGGATCCTTGACTAAAGGGTCTGAACGTAACCGGGGGACAAAGGGTCAAATGTCAATTCGACAGAGAGGACACTTTTACGCTTCTCCATCAACATCACAATTTTATTCTCTCTGTCCAAACACATACACTGAGCCCTTTTTCGATCAAAAATCCTTGAAATATATTTATCGAAAATGCG
>JAGTTH010006530.1:0-89838 GCA_022606485.1 Agraylea sexmaculata | reverse complement strand
GGAAGATTTGCGGAGGGGAAGCGCACGGGAAGGCGATACACGGAGTTATCGCTGTCTTCAATGTCCTTCTTGAAATACTTGGAGATGATAAGTCACACACACTACTATGCATCACACTCACACACTCTCATCCTAGCTCCCTTACACACACTACTACACCGACACGCACACACCCACAATATCTATTATACTACTATACCTACTACTACTACTAGCAGCTTCATTACCAGACACTCCACCACTACCTTTAATAAAATAAATAAATATACACAAATACAACCGGTAAATTAGGATAAGCATTGGAATATCTCAAGTGACTATAATTCCCAACTGATATTATTTTAAGCATTCATTCCTTGACCACTTCACTTAATATGACCATACTCTATAGTGTTTATAGGAATTGCAGTTTTGTTTGAATATAATACAAATAACAAAATATAATGCTTTTTCTCAAAAAGCAATTCAAATAAAGACAAATGGTAAAGATATTCATTCATTCTGTTGAAAAAATGGTTTTATTAGTATACTTTTTCTCATACATTAATATTGAATCGCATGTGACATAATTTATTAGCTCTTCCTATCATTTTATCATTATTAGTGTCTATCCTCGCTATAGCCGATATGATACCTGTAATACTCACTCAATAATACCAAGTATGCAGTTATAAAATCATTTACAATTAATAATTTGTATTTTTAATTAGTTCATACATTACATTTCGCATATACGTAAAATACTAAGGATATTTTCCATTATAATTATAAATCTCCTTCATCGAATTATTATATTATTTATGATTATCTAACTATGATTATAGTAACTAGTGGACGATTCCAAAAAATTTTATTCCTTTCGTTTCTCTACTATTTTTATGATATTGTCTTTAAATTCTAGATTACTTGCGTTACTGACCTTGTGTCGATAATTTTCCATTTTTTGTCATCGCTGCTATTTTTACGAGGTGCACTGACTGATATTAATGGGAAAATTCCCGCTATTCGTTTTATAGAAGTCTTTAAAGTTTTCAAACCACACACTTAATTAACAAAATCACTATTCAATAGTGACTTCTCACAAATAAAACAAAATCAGCTATTATATTTAAAATTGTATTACCGTCGCGTCGTCTCATCTTATAGAAATACACAAAATAATAATGTTATGGCGTTGAAAGTCTAAAGAATACTGAAACTTTTTGAAAAATATCACACAATAATTATAAGAGTGAATAAGCCCTTGAAAAATATCAGGTACTTGAGGGTTTTTGGATTTTAAAAAATCAATGAAAAAAAAACCATGAAACAGAAATATCAGTTCAATTAAATATAAAAGTGTTTTTACCAAACCACTTGAACGATGTCCGAGGTATTAAGTGGTAGAATGAATGAATGTATGAATTCTAAGAATGGTTATTTAATTGAAATAATCAGTAAATAAAATAAATATTGATAATTTAAAATGACGATAGTATTTATTGTCATCCGCTTGTTTAGTTGCAGCTAATAATAAACTTCGAAGCCTCTGTGTGATTTATTGAAAAAAAAAATAACTGTTTCTACAAATGTTCAGCTTATTATGTCAAAATACCCTATTTTAATAATAATAGAGAATAATAGTTATTTAATGAAAAAAAAAAATTTTTTAAACATCTCACATATGTAGGAACATATTTAGTGGCAAGTTTTTAAATAAAAATACAACCGGTAAATTAGGATATTAGTAATATATTATGTTCACAATACAATAGCCATATGACTTGACCACTTCACTGAATAAGACCATAGGAACTCTATTCTTATAATACTCACTACTTTATATTATCGTATTTATTGGAATTACAGTTTTGTTTGAATACAATACAAATAACAGGGTATTTCATCATTCTGTTGATTTTGCTGATAAAAACACACCTGTTGAAAATATTTGTAAAACCCAAGAACCACTTATAGTTTTTGGTTTCAAAAGTGTTGATAATCCACCAATATTATTACAAAGCAGAGAGTCTTTGTTTCGACCACTTTTAAAAAAAATATAACTTTTATTATTTAATATTATCACTGAAAAATGTGTTTTTTGAAATAATAATATTAAATTATTATTAAAAATTAAATTATTTTAGTAAAGTAGAGTTTAAACAAGTGATCGTGAATAAGAAGAAGTATTGCGGCATCCCTGAAATGTTTGAATCTTTTTTGAAATGTGTAATTGTTGGTGAGTATTGTATGAGTATTATAAGGCAGGAAGAAAGAGACTGATAGTGATGGTGGTGGGGAGTCATAGCCGTGTCTTATTGGTTACTAATACACATGATTGTTCACACGTATATGGTGTCGGTGTGCGCAATGAAGACTAAGCTACCTGAAGATATCGCCTACAGTGTTTAGCAAATGAACGACTAAGAAGGCGATGTCTCCGTTCGTATTGCTCGAGCGTCAAATTTTTTCTCCCGTGGGCGATAACTCGAAACGTACCCCATAAGAAAAAACCTATCTTTCTCAATTTAAGCACTAGAATCGTGATTTTTTGTCAGAATATGCGCAATAATTAATTAAATAATAAAATGAGAAAAAGTTAAAAGGGTAATATCCCGAGTCATATTACTCTTAGTCGAGCCCGTCGATATGCATGCACAAACATACATATAAAGTAGAACCATGATGTGCGTTTTAATATGTAAAAAATGTAGCATGCACTTCTTGGTAATGTCGTGTTATTTCTTACATTCTATAATAATTTCTCTAATATATGTAAGTTTATTAAATTACAAACTAAAATTGTATAAGGACATATTTCTTTGGTGTAGAAATAGGACGTACATCATAAAGGGGAGGTAGAGTTTCGTAAAATTATAACGATCAAAAATTACCTCAAAAATAATAAATTAATTTGATTAATTACACAGTTTGTCTAATTTATCAGTGGCAACCATAATATTGACCAATAATAATCATTCGTTATTGAATTAACCAAAATATTTTAGAATTAGATAAAAAGATACCAAGTACCATCCAATATATTTATATGTGTACACAACAACACTAATAATTTTCCATAAATTCCACCGAGAAGTCAACACTTATAATAATAATAGAGTCGAGTCAAAATACATGAATATTAAAATTTACCTAATAGGGGAACACAATATAAGAATACTCTGTAGGAACAAACAAAGGGACAGATACAAAAAAATCTTTATTTATTTTTGAAGACTATTTTTAGATACAACAACGTGTTAATTTTCTGTCGGTGATCTTATCTATTACTAGTTACACAATTCCAGATTAAAAAATCCAGGAAATCAGACCAAAACTGGATAAAGACTCTCGATCTTGATTTTCTTAATATTATTCCCGATCTCCCAGTCGTAATAACCGAGTATTTGTAGCCACGCTTCTTTTCCTCTGAGCTATCTGAGCTAAGTCCATCTTATAAATTAATATATGTATACAACAACACCAACGCTCATAATAAAAATAGAGTCGAGTCGAGGGAAATGAATTGGAAAATTTACCTAACATGGGAATACAAGGAACAGGAACAAACAAAGTCATAGATACAAAATAAAAAATATCGATTCAGGTATTATTCTATTATTAGAATAAGTGATCTCTATCAATAATATGTTTATAATAATCCCTAATATAGTTGAGGTAATAGAACATAATGTTATATTGGGGTGGTTCTATTGTGCAAGTAAGGTTCCAAATAGTTTGAGTTAATTTGATGCTTTGAGTGCTTGAAGAGGAAGGAGGTCCAGTGCATTGTTGACGTAGTCGAAAAGAAGATGGACGAACATTTCTACAGAAGATACTGAAAATATACGCCTTGCTGCACTTGGCTCCTGCCAATCTCACAATAAAAACACAACTCCTAAACGGAGACTATTTACAAATATTTTTATTATTCTTTACGAGTATTATTTAGTTACTAGGGTAATTTTGATTGTAATTTTAAATTTGTTGTTTTTTTATGTTTTGCTTGGTTTTCTAATAGTACGGTAATAAGTTGTTTATTTATGCATTCAGATTTTTTTTAAGTAAATTATAAATTAAATAATTTAATACGGTTTTCATATGATGACTCATCACAATATTTAAAAAGCGAGTTTCCCGATAAATACTGTTTTTTGAGAGTTGTCATTTATTATGCATTATTAAATATGTCTAATATTATTATTTAAATTAATTTAATATTATTATCATTTACCCATTTCGAGATTTTAGATATGTATTAATTGTATAAAATATTATTCTTCCACCTGGTCATGTGTTACTCGATTTAATTATTATTTATAAAATATAACAATTTACGATTAATTACCTTCTATTGACAGAGATATGAAACGTGTTATAGATAATAGATGAATCCAAATTAATTGCCGGTCAAATAGAACCATTTGAATATTTGTAAGAGTCTCATTTAATAGGTTAAATAATGATTGAAAATGAATTTTTTTTTGAACTTCATAAATTTTGAACACAATCGAATTTCCGATATAATATAGTGTTTGTTCTATTTGGTTATATTTTGAGCTATGATTTCATTTTTGCTTTAAAGTAGTTTTTTATCAATTAAAAGAAGATTTTTTTGATTTTAACAGTCAAACAAATTCATGGGCTTCTAGCAGTCATTGCCAACTTTGTTATATTAAATGTATATATATATATTAATATATATATATATATATATATTTATTAATATATATATATATATATATATATATATATATATATATATATATATATATATATATACACACTCTAAGGATGGTTAAGGGATTCGCACATACATACAATATACACACACGTCGGACAATCATATATATTATTATATATAATTGAATCATTCAGTTCACAATAACATGCACTTGCATACTATTATCCGGAACGATTTAATTCAAATTGTGTAATTTATATTCAGTTTCGTGAGCGCTTAAAAACGATAAATCCCGAAAGTGCTAGTGGAAAAAGCTTCACATTTTTACACCTGATTAAATCACATCGGTGATCTGTTTGTGCTAGACAGTTAAATTGTCATCAGGTTGGTTCGGCAACATGAAAAAGGGTTCGAAATCAATATGAAAATTATGGCCGCCCATTGTACGGGAAGGCTGGCAATAATAATAAAAAATGAAAAATGTGTGTATATTTTTGGGAATATAATCGTTGGCTGCAATCAATCGGAATGCGCACACGCAAACAATATAGACGCTGTGATTTGTATGTATGAAAATAATTTATTTGCATTTGAATATTCGACCCAGCTTATGTTAGTTATATAGTTTTGAGTTTGGTTTAACTAATATCCGCCATTCGGAGGCAATAATCGTAAATCTGATGCACTCTTACCAATAATAATACCGTTGTTTTGGCTGACGCTAACAATTTAATTCTTAATCATTAGCAAGAAATTTTATATATAAAAAGAGCAAGCGTTGTTTCCATACTTCAATAATTGCAGAGACCTAAATTCTTGAAGCTACTTTTATTTAAAAGCCACTAAATCCGATCCATTCTATAGAATGAATTTTTTAAAGTCACCATAAATAATATAGTTTTTTTCCTAATAGGTGACGAATCGATTGACTCTGATATTATACTCTACTAACATTAAAGCAAACACTGACATCTTTGAAAGTTTGCGACAACATGATTCTTATGACAAACAAATTATGTACTAACAAAAATATCCATAAACATAATTTGTGAAAAATTGTGATTAGGTTTTGATTCAAAATACAATTCCAACCGGTAGTCAATATTTATTATCACAGGATACGAAAAATCGTCCAACGAGTGACCTGTCAAATAAGATAATCTAAGTAACAGAAACACTTATATTATTAAATAATATAATACTGTAGAAATTACACCAAAGACTGTCTTTAAATTATGGAATTCCATCCATAAGTCAACAATTTTCATCAAACCAATGAAAATAAAAACAAAATGTAACCCGGTGTTTATGTGGTTAAAAGAATTTAATAACTATTTCTAAAATATTCATATGAAAAAGACGCTAATTGGCGGGTTTAGTAAAATATATGTTTTGAGGTGTTATCAATCAAGGCCGAATGATAAGCATAATTATAGTTTTGGAAAGATTCAGATACAATACACAATTGTGATTGGGTCGATTTTTATCCAATATGATTTATCATAATAATTGTAATCCATACAAAAAGAGGTGATCATTCATACAAGCGCGTGTACCTATATGGAATAATAACGGTTATCTTCGCACATCTAAATCCCGAATACGTCGCTTTGGCCCACAATGCCCTTTTGATAATAATAAATTTAACGCTATTTGAAATAGATTAAAGGTGTCCATTGTAGTAGGTGTATAGGATGGAAATTGTATTATTATGGGACGACATAGTATCTGTAGGAGGTGAAGCAAAAAGCCCTTGTATGTGGCCAAGTGCACTGATGTTAGTGACTCTTTACAAATGCTGCCAGCTCTTTCTACCATGCATAATCAGGACCGAATAAAAGCGTAACGAATTTATATTTTTAATTAATTTAAATATTTGGGATTAATCGATCAAATAATCATTACAATTTTGGTCATAATAAATTTTGGAAGATTATCAATTTTGAGGCTGAAAATTAAATAACAACATGAAAATACAGAAGATCATCAAAACATCAAACGGCTGTGTCTTGTGATATCATAATATAAAATATTGGAGTATTCTCTCTTTTAATAAGTTAACTGGCCTAGCTTGTAATTTGCTCTAAAAAAAATTTTTAAAATACAAAAAGTCCCTATATTCTGCCAAATGCCAATTTCCTACCTCATAATAAAAGTATAAATAAACATTAACACACAATAAATGCTAAATTTCGGAAGTTAAATGTATTTTTTGCTACTTTTAAAGAGCCACATAAAAATTGCTACATTATGGCAGACTCTGCCAATAATCTATAAAATTGTGAAAAACAATGAAATATGAAGCTTCAATGTTAGCCTATTCCACTTTTTGCTGAACTGAGATATTTGGAAAAATGTTCTAGTGGACTTGGCTAGTTTTGAAAATTAATTTATTTAGAACAGGTTGATTTTGAAAATAAAAGATTAATAAAACAATAATAAATATAAATTATATAAATTTCACGATTTCATTGACCGGATTTAGAATATAGCATGTTTGATATTAAAATATTTTGGAATAGGATACTTTTGATTTTAACGTTGATGATTTCACTAAAAATTGAGAAATTATAATAGTTTTGATTATCATATTGTATTCCTTGTACCCAGTAAGTCGGTATACTTTTTTTTTTAAGTGTAATAGGTTAACATTGATCCCAAGGGTGAAACCTTATTGACAAATAAGGGTGAAAATTGTATTTATTTTTCATGTCAATGATACTCTGTGGAAAATCTTAAATGTAAATATTTATCAATCGGTCGGAAAAATAATTTGAAGTTTACATAGTTTGAATAATATAAAACATCTTGGACTAGACTTGGGTGTAGAATATATATAAAACTTTTTACCTATAGCTAAAATGAGAATTTACCTAATATTAAATAATAAAAAGTATGGGGGGAAAAATATCAATCGGTTGTTTAATCAAGCTGGTATGAATATACCTAAAGAATTGTGAGATTATGAGCTTGAACTGATTGTATGATTCTTGGTTTACAGAATGATACTGTAATGAACCAATTAAGGTCAGCGTAGTTAGTTAGTTAGCCTAGTCCATGTTGGCAGTGATCGTAAATAATTATTTAAGTTTAATTTAGGTTGATTTAGCTCGTGGATACAGTGTGGGTTGTAATGGTGGTGTTTCAGTAATTAAACGTCGCCGGTGGTATTTAAAGGCGTGGAGCCACATCCTCTACAGTACAACAAAAGATGAAAGCGGATATTGTAAATCGTCACTTGCCGTCTCTTGTTCTCTTTACTACACACCCTATTCTACTATTATATTTTATATATATATATATATATGTACTCTACTCGGCTACAACCCTCACCCTATTCAAAGCCCACACTCTTTTTACACGACAACCTTTCCATCTATACTAAAATTTCACTACCCCTGCCGACTGCACTCTCAATTGAAAAATTGTCACCCCTTTAGCCTGAATAATCACCGACATTAATTCTATCCACATGACAATTAAACTTTAATTTGGATTTTAAATATACCTACTATAGCATTCATTTTTATTTATTTATTTCTTTACACGCCCCGGGGAGCTTTTTTTAGATAGGGTTTTTTGTACACAACAACGTGTTAATTGTCTGTCGGTGATCTTAACTATTACTAGTTACACAGGTCACCGACTTAATAATTGCCTCAGTATTTACCTTACAATCCAGGAAATCAGAGTAAACCTGGATCAAGATGATCGATCGCGATTTTATTAATATTAAACCCGATCTCCCAATTGTAATAACCGATCAATTAAAAAATATATGAATATTGTGTTAACTCATTAGAAAAGGGTCTTTTTTCAGAGGGTTATTCATACACAACAACGTGTTAATTTTTTGTCGGTGATCTTAACTACTACTAGTTACACAGATCACCGACAGAGCAGCTCTGCTAGACTTAATAATTGCCTTAAAATCCAGGAAATCAGAGTAAACCTGGATCAAGATGATCGATCGCGATTTTATTAATATTATTCCCGATCTCTCAGTCGTAATAACCGATCAAATCAATTTAAAATTTCTTGACTTGAGTGGGATTTGAACCCATGTCAACAGTATTTGTAGCCACGCTTCTTTTCCCCTGAGATATTACGCTGGTTCACACCATACATGCAATTATATATTTATTATTTATCGAAGTCACCAATAAAAGCATTGTTATTCTGTGGATAGAGTAATTGTTAGAGTAATTGTGGATGGCTTAATTTCGTGACTGGAAGAAGATAACATGCCATTTAGATCACTTTTAAGGTTTATTCCCTAATAATCTATTGACATCGAAGTGAATATTATGTGTTTTAATTTATCCGAATGGAATTTAATCTGGAATGGACTATGTGTAATAAAGCATTGAATCGGAAACAATGAGGCAATGCAGCAATAGGTTATAGCTTCGATCGCCTTGTTTATCACCAAGTCCCCTCAAAGGTTGCGGGACCAAAATAAAGAAAGTGTCCAGCTCCAGTCCTGGATCCTGACGGTAGGAGAAGACTATAAAGAAGTTTTATGTAGCCGATGTTGTAATGGAAAAGATAAGAATTGAGTACGGTGGTGGAATTTTAACAGCTGTGATATTAAGTCGGCGCCATGTCGTCGTATTATGAGACTCTTTCAGACCAGGAAATCCTCACTAAAGTTTTTATTCGAATACTTCCTCCTTCACCACTAACTACACTTATATTATTATATATTGTACAACTACCGTCCATCCTTCTTACTTCTTACTCAGCGTCTACTTTTATACGTAATTCTGTGATAAGATACATAGTAAACAAAATGTCAAAGAGAATACCTCAACTTATCACATAATCCAAAAGATTATTTAATTACCTTTGCTAATACTACTATATTTATCATACAAGGTATGAGTTTGATTTAACATGTTCAATATTATATATATATATATATATATATATATATATATATATATATATATATTTAGATTGAATATTTAAAAATACATATATTATATATTTTATTACAATAATAATAACTGTCTGACGATAGTAAAGAAATCTCGGTAAAATTGAAAACGAAAAGATGATTTTTTGGACTATGTGAACTTTGTATATTAAAGCTTTAATTGATAACTACAAACTATTGAATTTAGAATCATATTTTGACGCTTTTGAGTATGGGATGCATTTGTATATGTTTTTTATTACTTTATCTACTGGCAAAACGGACTTAGTCGTATCATCAATATTTCGGGAGAAAAAAAATTAACGAAGTCAAAATTTGCATTTTTAGTTTCTGTTAGTTTTAGTAGTTAAAAGAGAGAGAGAGTTATTTTTCATAATTGTGTCATATTTGGAAAGATAAAAGAAGTCATTGACTTATACCACCTTATAAATTATTCAAATATATACCATAAAATAATAGTTCACTGATACCATGACTGTGAGTTTTTTTTATTCGCCATTATCTCTAAGCTGTGAAATAAATTAAATAGTGCATTTCAGCAGTATATCCTCTACATTAAGCTGATTTTAGCATAAATCAAAGTTTTGAAAATTTATTATTATTGATTAAAAAAAATACTAACATGATAATATTAAAAAAAATATGCCAAATTTGTATGGATTATATGGGAAGTCGTCCATCATGAACGAATATTTCACATACAACGGAGTCAATTTCAGATAGAAGGAAACAATTGTATCGTAAATTATGGATAGTAAGTCTCATCTAAAATTTTCACTTCGGTTACATTGTAAAAAATTATTAACTAAAATATCTCACGGAATCAACGATACGCAAATTCCGAGATTTACATTTTTTAAATAGACCCTAATTTTTTATTAATGCTGGGATTTTTAACACCATGTACTTCAAACACCAATGAAAAATTATTAAAAGGACTTTACATAAAATAAATGTTTCATAGGGAGGAACTTGCTGGAACTGAAAGAAAAATATTTCACTTGAATTATAATTGAGATCTCAAGAGAGTCTTGGATATATAATATAACAAAAGACAAAACCTGACCTGAACACAAATACGACAGTGAATCTAAATTAGCAAATTTAGTTTTACAGATGCGTTTGTTTAGCACGGGCGCATTTAACACGCCAAAGCTTTTAGCTTTTTATGAATAAAAAGAGGCAAGACTATAAGAGCTAACGAGTTATTATTACGTTTAATTTTTGGGGATTTCATTTTTAAACTTTCAAATATAAATAAGTTTCTAAAGCTCTTTCTCCTTGAAAAGGTTTTTTTTTTAATTTCAAGATTTATTTTCATAACATTAGAAAAATCACTTTATATTAATATTCTTAATTACACATTATAGTGTAATTTTTATCAATATTCTAAAAATGCATTGCGATGTCGTACGAAAATGTAGAATGTGCATAAATTTTCTTTATTGTATGTTTTATATAGTATTAAATTGAATCGGGTGAGAGTAAGAGTCGATAATGTAACCGTAAAAACCCAATGTCGTATTGGAAAATGCAATGTGCGGTTATGTTCAAAATGCAGAAATGATGACAATCCAATATTCTACATATTGCATATTACCAATACTTGACTCAACACGCTACTGCAGAAAAATCTGTTGGTAATGTAATAAAATAAAAAACAAATCGGTGTGTTTTTTATACCGTAAGCTAATTGAATAATCAGTTAATTTATGTGCTAAGTACTTCAATCTCTCTTTTCTCGGAGGAAATCATCGCATTTGAATAATCTATTAGAGTGGAGAGAAATTTTGCACTAAAAGAAAAGTATTCCGGTAGAGATTGCGCTACGGACCTGTAGTATGGCGTAGTGTAGAGACTATCGCGTAGCGCAGAGACTACGGCGTAGTATATAGAGAGACTACGACGCCGTATCATTAGGCATAGTACGCGACATTCCGGAAATATCAGATGCATGCTTACACCACTGCATATTTTCGCCAACTTCCACTGGAAGGAAGTCGGAATTTTCTTCACTTTTCTGCACTACGTTAAGACGATAAAAAAATGACTCCAGGTACATGCATTCCGAGAACAATTTCCCGAATACCATCTCTTTGTGTCCAATGATTTTGAAATACTCCATGTAATTAGATAAAAGTAGATAAAGCCGACATAATTAATAAAGCTGAAAGTATATTAAGGTACGACTAGAGTGTACACAATATAAGGCACGCATGATTGAACGTTCTGAAATTATTTAAGATGGAAACGAGGGAGAGTAAACAAGTTTTATCGTTGCAAGCCGCTTCTATGAGATGAAAAAAATCGGGAATATATTTTGTAAGATTTAATAAAATCACTGACACGCGGAAAAATGTGCTGGCGTATTTTCTTCAGCATACAGCTCAATCATGGCGGCATGACGTGTAAAAATGCCGGAAGAAAACCGTCAAAATGAATTATATGTATTTAATAAGCCTTTCCATAAATGTCTAAATATGATTGAAAGATTATTCGAAACAGAATGATTAGTCTTTTGTATATCTATTTAAATTATAATTTTGTCGGATATATTTTAAAATATATTATAATTATAAATATATATGATGTCATGTAGAGAGTGCTAGACTTGAGTCATTGTATTAATTTAATTATTCAACGTAATTCAGAACGTTTTCACTTCCTGGCTATCTTATTACTGTGGAGTTGACGTAATTATTTTGACTTGTGGATTCATACAAACATTGATTTTCTCGATCTTTACATTTAATTTAACATACATTGAAGAATTTGTGAAAAACCGCCTAACTAAGTGTACGTCCACTAAACTTTAATATGCCTGTACTATTGAAATTCGTGAAATATGAAATACACGAATTCAGTGAACAGGATATTGTTGTTGAAGTTATAGATTGAAATATTTCTTCTTTGCTGTAGTCCTGTGAAAATTGATTATGTTAGCATCCATGAGATTTCCAGTTGAAAGGCTGACAAGGATGCTGAAAGGTCACAGCGAGATGAGACTTAATAAGGTTATAAAGGAGGTGAAGGAAGGTAAGTCTTGTTGTTGCACTTGAAGAAATTCATTTTGTAGGATAATACCTGACTGACTTGATAAGAATTCACGCCTCAGTCGACTCTACAGGATATTCTATTTCTCTAAATAACCAAGAGTGATGCCTGCCCCCAGTAAATTGTTTAACAAGGGGGCTCTTTTTGCAGATACCACAGATGAAAATGGAAACCACAAAGAAGCACTTAACCAACCTTTAAAAAAGACAAATTTAAAAAATGTCTCACAAGAATATCATTTTATTTATAATATTTTATTTCTGGTCACTTATTACCATTTTTTAATATAAATATTTATGTATTCAACAAGAATATTTTTTTAATAACTATAACTTTCTGTAATAATAACAACTCCAAATTCAGTATAAATGTAATATTTCACGTGATAGGTACATGTGATTTTTTTCACTATTCGATTTAATAAAAATAAATTATAATTTACTACTAGGGAAATTTAAATTGAAATTTTCAATTTGTTAATGTTTTTGATGTTCTGTTTGGCTTTTTAATATAAAGGTTCTATTTTGAGTTCTGATTTTTGCTTTAAGGTTGTTTATTTTTCTATCAGAAGAAGTTTTAATTTTCAAAGTAAATTATAAATAAAATAATTTAATACGCATTTCATATGATGACAACACTCATATTTAAAAGGCGATTCTCCCAATAAATACTGTTTTTTGAGAATTGCCAAAAATTATTTTGAAATTAATCTAATATTATTATTAAAATATTCGTTTCGAGATATTAGATATTTATGTATTAATTATAGTTAAATAATCATATAAAATATAATTCTTCCATCTGGTAACACTGATGGTTGAGGGATCCGTACAGATAAAATACACGCACGCTAAGTGATTATAGATATTATGACAAGAATTTTTAATGTGTATATTTATCAAGTATTTTTTTAATTTTTCTTTAGTTAATGTAAGAATCCGAAAAATGGTAATAAAAAACAACATTTAAAAGAAAGTAAGTAGTAGATGATAATAATTAAAAGTCAAGAACATTTCTTTTAAGTGAGCAAGCGAGTTACAGTTTCAAGCCCTTTGAGTAATTTCTCTCATTTTCATTCATACTACGTAGGTACTCATTTAAAATCTCTCAAATACATGGTATTCAACTATAATTGTAGATAAAAATGTATAATTTATTGTGATGACATTGTTTGGTAATGTGGTGAAGCAATCAGAGTACGAGTATATTGTATATAAAGGAATCCTCCAGTGTCGCAATAGTATGGAGCTCTTTCTACTCTAATGCCATTTTCCAATACATTCTACTCACGCCGTACATCTTTCGCTTACATCTGCCCAAAGCCAATTCTAACCTAACTACTATCACCATTTTTGAACATGAACGTTTTTTATATCCCAAATGATCAATTCAACCTTGTCGTTATACAAATTGAAAAATACACATATGATAACGAAATACTACTAATTTGATTTTAATTTTTCCGCTCTGTTTTGTACCATGGGAAATGCGAATATGCTGAATAAAAAAAACCATAAACGTTCAACGGAATGACTACATTTTGTGTTTTGTTGCTTGTTTCATTGTCACAAAAACAATGCACCACGACATCTGCTCCTGTTACACTTACCAAAGCCTAAACACTCCCTGGACCAATTCTAAATTATATTTGGACTACTGATGATGATGTTGTTTAAAATTAAATTTATTTTTTAATAAATACTATTCATGTCTTATACAAATCGATTATTAGTTACGTACAATGAACTTACATAATATGTATATTGAATATACATATATGGAGGTGCCAATAATTCTTTAAAATATGTCAAAACAATGATGAATTTGTCACCAAAGGTTTTGTATAACAGCCGCTTGGGGCACTGCTTTTATCACTCGTACTGTTTATCTGTCTCTTATCGATATTTCTAGTAATATTAAACCTTTTTTCTTTTACTTACTATGGCAGATTCCGCCATTAAAAGTTTCTTAATATATTCAAGTACAAATAATATGTCTGTAAACAATTGACAATATCAATTCGGATGTTTTTGTAAGAACAATGTTATTGGTTGGATACTTTGTATTGTATGAAGTATCATCAGTGGTAACAAATCCATGGGTGATCATGATAAAAGTGTGACCCAATTATTCTCATTTGCCTTGATTGTATTAGATTGTAGAAACATTGTAATAATATTGTACATGTGTTGTATGTCTGTTTAATACGTAAAGCTTAATTACTGTGTATACTTCCAATTATCATTACCAAGGTAAACTTATGTGTCTTATGGTATACGTTGTTAATGTTCTGTAAACATTTGATCAAGACACCCACTTAACTACCTTCCTACCGCAATATGCGATTTTTAAATGCTCAAATATACATGTAATTATTATCATAAATTACTATTAGTAGTGGAGTCGTACAATTTAGCAACTTGATTACAAATAAAACACAAATTTGCCCATTGCTTACTGTATGATACCAATATCATAATTATTAATATGAATCAGCAATTGTTACATTTTTTACTCAAAATAATAATCATCAACTATTAATTGGCTGAAAAAATGTTGAAAAATACTGTTTATAACGAATTTATGAACTGGCTTAAATTTAATAAATAAAAATTATTAATTGATTGTGTCGAGTGTTGGGTGAATTCCATATGAAAGATATTTTTTCAAAGTAATTTGCACAATATTATTTTTTTTACGTTGGGTCTAAGTATACTTTCGACTACTCAAAGATTCTCTATATATTACAATTTCTTTATTTAATTTGAATTTTACATTTTTCATATAATACAAAACATCTTATGAATTAGACTTGGGTGTACAAATTATATAAATCTTTTTACCTTTAACTAACATGAGAATATCATTTTATGTTACATTAGAGGTACTTAATATTAAATAATAAAAAGTATGGGGAAAAAAAATCAAAAAACCATTTACAGATATGAAGACAACAATATTATAGATGCTTTTGTTTTCGTTATACTTTTATTTTTTTAAGACTCTATACAGAGTGCACTTACACTAACTGAAAATATTATAAGTGCGGTAGGGTTTCGCAAAAAATAAGTGAAAACATTTTTTTATTAATTTTTTTAAATCTTGGAATCAGCTGTTTCTACTTAGTAGTGAATTTCTAATGTTCAATACTTTAGGATTTATTTTTGCGATACCCTACTACCGCCTGAAATATTGTCAGTTAGTTGAGGTCCACCCTGTATAAGTAGCCTGTTAAATGTTAAGAAAGTCCATAATGATTATTGTCGTAGCAGGCTCTTGAGGAGAATGTGCTCAATCAGCATGCCCGCTGAATGTTGGTGAAAAAATAAGGGTTATGAATAGAAAAAATAGTGGTGTTGATGGTGAAGCACGATAGTCGCAATCTTGGGAGTCCGCATGAAAAGGCAGGAGCAAGACAAACGGTCTAGTGGTATTTTTTCCATGGGTTTATCGCTTCATTTGGGTAAAGCGCTTACTCGGCACAGCACGGGGGTGGCTCTCTAATTAAATACAACCCCTGGCCAATTTGCGGGGGGGTGATTTTTTCATGTTTGTGCGCTAATTGCCAGCGTGTATGTGAACGTGCGTGTCCCTATATCGTACATTTCTCATAGTGACCGTGCGTGACCTAACTCACTGTAAAAGATGAACCAATTCAATTTACATAAACACAGACATGCCACTACAGCTGATCATCATCACTAGTCATCGCTTTTACAATGTAATACTCAATCTAATCATGTTTTTATTATCAAAGAGACATGTAACTTTCATATAATTTAAATTAAACACGCTTTGGGGGATTGTCAACACACTTTTAAACTATCCATACTGTATATTAAAACAAGCATAGATATAAACATAATATACCGCATGAGTGGCTAAATGTGTGGTTGTTTAAAGTGGCCAAAAACATACTGCTGTAGTGGTACTGCAGTATGATGTAGTAATTATATGTAAATTAAAATAAATAATAATTGCACTAGTTGTTTACTAGATAAAGAAATTCGTTTATATATCGCCCATATATTATTATCTATTAAGTTAATTCAATGTATATTTATTTTGGGTTTAGTCATAGATATGAACATAAGATATCGCATGAGTGGCTAAATGCGTGGTTAGTTCAAGTGGATCCAGTGGCCAAAAAAATGAGTTACCTGGCAAACATTATACTGTAAACATCTCTCTTCATATCTTCAGTTATATTTCACAGTAAAATGTGTAAATGCATTGTTACTACATGTCATATGGACTAAAATAGATCTAGGCTCAGTTTTTACCAAAGACTACTTCTTTAACATGTTTAAAATATTATTCCCTTTTAATCGCAAATTATTGTCACAACCACTTTCAGGGCCACTAGGAAATTTGTTGAGTGGGGAAGACACACTTATGCCTTTATCGAATAGGAGAGAAGAGTGCAACAATACACGGGATAAACAAAATTACACATATAATATATATGCAATGCGATACCTAATGTTTATACCAACTAAGGCATCAATATAAAGCAAGGTATTTCATTTAAGACAAAAATATATATTCGTACTGATAGTGTTTGTTACTAGTTAACTACTAGTAACTATTACTAGTTACCCAGGTCACCAACAGAGACAATTAATTAACACGTTATTATGTCTAAAACCAAATTTTGTAAAAAAAACCTCCCTAGAAAGCTGCTAGGCGTATATAAATAAATAAATAAAAAACCATATTGGCCATAAACCACAAACAAGTATCTTCTGAACCATATCACTCAAACATATATTTAGTATAAATTAGTGAAATATTCAAGTATTTTATCGCATGGTGACTAGTGAAAGGTGGAATGATCGAAGAAGTTCAGCGGTTAGTGTTTCTGAATGAGCAGTAAAGTTGTGGTTAAGTTGCAAGTGACATGGAAATGTTGTTTCTGATAGAAGTGGAAGTCAAACTTGGCCACAAATCATCCTCGCCACAAAACAACCTAATGACCAACAAAACAATACACAACAACTTGTATATTATTCTTCACGCACAACTCTAATTACCAAATATAATCCACTATGAATATCGGATCGATTATCGCGTCTGTAATTATTATATTTTTCATACCGCCTCTTCGCTAATCGAGTCGAGAATTGAGTCGGTAACCTACAAAACTTGCGCAAATGTATATTATGACCTTCTTCTGATTTATTCTACATAGGTGTGTATATTAGAGTGGTATAATAAAATAACGTATAAATGCTGTAATTGCTTCATTAACTATGTATATGTGATTATAAGTACTTATTGTAATGTATGAGTAAAAATCATTAATCTAATAGTACTAACTTCCAGAATAACCCGATAATAAGTAATGTAAATAAAACCAAATATGATTCGAGGAAACTTAGGTTCATTTTATAATTTAAAGTGTAAATTTCTAATAATCCACTCAACTCAAATTTGGTTTTACCCAAACAAATTGTTATTAAGTTTTTAAGCTTTATATTTTGTAACTGTTTTGTTAATATTGCTTTTATCGTTGTTATTTTTTATTAATGTTCAAATTTGTAAATGGGTTTTTATTTTTTTTCCCATTCTTTCTATAATTAAATACTATTACTCATGTCAAATTTAAATAAAACATTCTAATGTTAGTTATAGGAAAAAAGATTTATATACTCTGTACACCTAAGTCTATTTCCAAAGATGTATTGTTCTATCAATCATTGTTAAAACTTATGCATATAGAAATTGTAATATATTGTCAAATAATTACATAATATGTAGTAATATGTAATGAAAAAAAATATTAACCCCATGTACATATATATTCATTTAATCTTAGAGAAAATTATAAATTTGTAGTTATTACTGAAGTTATCAAAGTCACTCTACTCATACTCTTTTAAATGGTTTTTGTATTTTTTACATATTATCTGTAATTTAAATTATATTGCATCTTATATCTAAATTCATAACTTTTATGTTGGATATAAACTGTATTGTAATGTTATAATGTTACATTTAATTTTATTTTTTGAAATTAATATTAAAATAACATTAAGTTAAAGGACTCTATTACATGCATAGGTACACACATAAATGAGTGAGTTTTTATTTAAAAATATATTATTATTATTATCAATTAGTACCAAAGTATACATAAACCTTAAAGGAGTGTCGTTGGTTTAGCGCTTGTAAAAATAATACGTAATGGTGGTGAAGCTGATGGAATATTCTAACTTTTCCAGTGTTATTTTTATATATCAGTCGTTCGAATAATATTGTTCTTGAGAGTAACGTACATCAAGCGAAAACATTAGAGAAAAGGAGTTTCGTTCATTGTGCCATCGGGTGAGAGTAGAATGATAGAAGTTCAGATTTATTTGCTGGAAGCATCTCTGAAAACTTGCCAGCCTAAAGAAGGCTTTTTGGGTGAAAAAAGTTTCAAAATAAACTCACTCGTTTGATGTCTTTCTCTTTCTTCCTCTTCATATTCTGCAAAGTTTTTTTAGCGCTCCACATCTCCCAGGTTGTCTTTTTGGAGACACATTTCTAGGCCACGTACAGGTAAAAGGACAAATTCCCAACCCAAATAGTCTTCAACGACTATTTTAAATATTTGACAGAAAATTTCGGCTCGATAAGAAAATTATGACTTGTTTTTTTATAACTTTACCGAGTAAATGATTCAATTTCTAACTTCACATGAAGGTGGCTTTATTAAAAAAATGAAAGACGTGTTACTTGTACATATATTCTTTTGGCAACGTGGGAATATAAAAGATATGAAAAATTGAATATTCTAGTATATCTACAATATTTATTTTATTGTTATTCTCACAACATTAATATATTTAAAAATGTATATGATTTACAGTATATATATTAACAGTGTTAGTGTTAATTCATTATTAAAATAATATATTAAAGCAATTAGTTAGAAAAGTATGGATAAAAAATAAAGAAATATACGAAATAATCCCTTAATAACCACAATAGTCAATAAGTAACACAAAATTACAAAAAATGTTTTGTTATATTCTCTTCAAATTGTCATAGGCACAGAATTTGTCCAAAAGAAGACAATCTGGATTTTTTTTGAAATTTTGACTGGGATTTTAATTATAATTCATTGAATGGATAAAAACACTGTTAACAGACTATTTCTCCATACGTTTGTGTATTTACATTCATTGAAAATGATTTCATTTGACCAAGAAAAAATAAATAAAACGACTAAAAAACCACACTTCTTGAACAAAAATGCTTTTTTTGAAAATATCATGAGTTTTCTTTTAGCAGTGGTAGGTATTAATTACAAAATAGTTTAAAGACTTAAAACGGTCTATAACTTGGGATGTTTATATTAATTTTATGAACTGTAATACTGGAAATCTGATGACTGTCCAGAGGTAAAACCGTCCAGTAGTAGTAGAACACTTGCCCCTAATATAAATATATAAAAAAACTGTATCAAAAGTAAATCATGTTCATGTAAAATTTTCAATAACTGGTGAAGTATTAAATATTTAATCATATTGACATACTCGTAAGAGAACAAGAACGTTGTTTATATAATATTTCATCTTAAATTTCTTCCCCATCGGTGTAGTAGAGTCATTTATATCGATTTGAATATTGTCATATTGTTTTTTTATGAGGGCAATGTTAATAAGTGTCGGCGTGTTGGTCATTGAAATAAAAGAGTGTAGGGGGTGGTTGGTGTTCTGGATTGGGGTTAATTTTTGCACGGCCGATAATTGATCAGCTTGCCTAGCGAAACGTGCTTACGATCCTTGGAGAGACCCTCATCAGTTGCGTGACTTGCCTGCCGATGTCATAATTGCCAACCCCTTCTTACCTTATTCCATTCTTTCACCCAAAAGACACACTCAGGTGCGATGACCCTTTCTTTACAATCTCATCAATATACAAAACTATATCCAAATCTCTGATTCCCATGGCAATGTTACTGTGTTCCAAATACCGATTCAGTCCCTACCAAACAATGAACTTTTATCTATAGAAGCGCCATGCAATATTACGTTATACATTCGAATGTGCCCAGTAACGAATACATGTACACCCAATAGAATTTGAATTAGTGAGGCGATATAAGCAGCGCCCCAAGCGGCTAACACACTAAACTTTTTGGTGTATATGCCTATGCATGGCCTCATCTGTGACTTATTTACAAGTATTATTGGCACCTATATATATATATATATATATATATATATAAATATATATATATATATATATATATATATATATATATATATATATATATATATATATATATATGCTATTAATTCACAGTTGCTTGATCTATCAGTATTGAATCAATAAACATTTTATTTATTTACGCCCCGAGGAGCTTTTTGAGAAAAAATTTACATTTTTTAAGACACAACAACGTGTTAATTCATTTTCTGTCGGTGATCTTAACTATTACTAGTTACACAGGTCACCGACTTAATAATCACTATTTACCTTACAATACAGGAAATCAGAGTAAACTTGGATCGAGACGATCGATCGGGATTTTATTAATATTATTCCCGATTTCCCAGTCGTAATAACCGATCAAATTATTTTAAAAACCTATGTATATTATAAAGAAAAATTCAATAAATTGTTATAGAGAAGTGATTGAGAATAATATTTAATAAAAGCTCCTCGAGATAAGCAAGCACTCTCTGATTTGTAAAGTAAATATTGAAGTACTATTTCTGCCGATAAGGATGCCATTCTACTGGATGTATAAATATCAACATAACGGACTAAGTAGGCGAGTCTGAGTTGCCTCTTTCAAACTCATTTGCTTGGTCCACCATATTGATATTTATCATCCACTTTTCTGGTCTTCTAATATCGGTGGTGGAAACTTGCTTGAATCTTAATTTATGAAATACCTCCAATACGTTATTCATAATATTATAATGCATACCTTTGTAATAAATATAATATGCTCACGTAGAAGCCTTTTGGGCGTAATTTTCCAATGAAAAAATCTTCTTTCATATTTTTCCATATGGAATAGAAGAAAAAATTGACTCAAGAAATTCGTAAAATCTTACTTCTCTCAAATTCAATGCTCAAACAATTCAAGGAATAAATTCTTACATTAAAATCTACTAAAATCAAACCCAAATGTAGTAATCTTCTAACAACTAACTGTTATTCTATAAGACCAACATTTTAATAATTAAATTGAATTAATATCAAAAGAGTCTAGGATCTAGATTAATCGGTACATACGTGCATGTTCTGTTAATTCTAATATTTTTTTTGCCTCACTTTTTCACTGATATTTTTTTAATAGGACTAGTTGTTTTATAATAAGAAAATACTTATAAGAACCCAAATTCTCCTAGTTTCATATTTATAAAAACTCCCCTAACTCCTTTACTCAAAGCCTACCTAAAATTTGTATTTAACATATCGACGGGCTCCGCTAAGACGGCGATAAGTCGAAAAACACAACTTTACAGGACGGCCGAAAAACCGTTTTTTTAAGGTTTTTATTTAATATCTCTTTATTCAGATGTTATATCGTTTCACTTTTTTCGGAAAAACGTGCCCCATTGTGTTATCAACATACGAGTATTTTTTAAATATGTAATAATGCAATATTTAAAAGGGGGCAAGCTAAAAATTGTTCTTGTAGGGAAGATTTGCGGAGGGGAAGCGCACGGGAAGGCGATACACGGAGTTATCGCTGTCTTCAATGTCCTTCTTGAAATACTTGGAGATGATAAGATAAGTCACACACACACTACTATGCATCACACTCACACACTCTCATCCTAGCTCCCTCACACACACTACTACACCGACACGCACACACCCACAATATCTATTATACTACTATACCTACTACTACTACTAGCAGCTTCATTACCAGACACTCGCACCACTACCTTTACAATATTGCTTTATTATTACATTCTATTATATTATTTATATTACATATCAAATATACACAAATACAACCGGTAAGTATTTAAATATCTCAAGTGACTAGGTTTCCCAACTGATATTATTTTAAGCATTCATTCCTTGACCACTTCACTGAATATGACCATATTCTATAGTGTTTATAGGAATTGCAGTTTTGTTTGAATATAATACAGATAACAAAATATAATGCTTTTTCGCAAAAAGCAATTCAAATAAAGACAAATGGTAAAGATATTCATTCATTCTGTTGAAAAAATGGTTTTATTAGTATACTTTTTCTCATGCATTAATATTGAATTGCATGTGACATAATTTTATTAGCTCTTCCTATCATTTTATCATTATAAGTGTCTATCCTCGCTATAGCCGATATGATACCTGTAATACTCACTCAATAATACCAAGTATACAGTTATAAAATCATTTACAATTAATAATTTGTATTTTTAATTAGTTCATACATTACATTTCTCATATACGTAATATACTTGATTATTAATCTCCTTCATCGATTGGGTAAATGATTATATTATTTATTATTATAGTAACTAGTGGTCGATTCCAAAATTTTTTAATCCTTTCGTTTCTCTACTATTTTTATGATATTGTCTTTAAATTCTAGATTACTTGCGTTACTGACCTTGTGTCGATAATTTTCCTTTTTTTTGTCACCGCTACTATTTTTACGAAGTGCACTGACTGATATTAATGGGAAAATTTCCGCTATTCATTTTATAGAAGTCTTTAAAGTTTTCAAACCACACACTTAATTAACAAAATCACTATTCAATAGTGACTTCTCACAAATAAAACAAATCAGCTATTATATTTAAAATTGTATTACCGTCGCGTCGTCTCATCTTATAGAAATACACAAAAAAATAATGTTATGGCGTTGAAAGTCTAAAGAATACTGAAACTTTTTGAAAAATATACACAATAATTATAAGAGTGAAAAAGCCCTTGAAAAATATCAGGTACTTGAGGGTTTTTGGATTTTAAAAATCAATGAAAAAAAAAACCATGAAACAAATATCAGTTCAATTAAATATAAAAGTGTTTTTACCAAACCACTTGAACGATGTCCGAGGTATTAAGTGGTAGAATGAATGAATGTATGAATTCTAAGAATGGTTATTTAATTGAAATAATCAGTAAATGAAATAAATATTGATAATTTAAAAGGACGATAGTATTTATTGTTATCCGCTTGTTTAGTTGCAGCTAATAATAAACTTCGAAGCCTCTGTGTGATTTATTGAAAAAAAATAACCACCTTGTGGCCCAGTGGTTAGTGTAACGGATTCGTGAGTGAAGACTCCCGGGTTCGATTCACGGCACCGGAGTCACTTGGTAGATCTAGCTTAGCAAACTAGATCTTAAGTACTCATTGCTGTGTGGTGGCCTGGGAAACCATCTCTACTATATTCTCCCGTAAAGGCCAAGGTGGCCTGGCCAACCCCTATAAAGGGACTCCCGCCAATAGGGAAGGCGTCACGGTATAAAAAAAAAAAAAAAACTGTTTCTACAAATTTTCAGCTTGTTATGTCAAAATACCCTATTTTAATAATAATAGAGAATAATAGTTATTTAATGAAAAAAAATTTTTTTTTAAACATCTCACATATGTGGGAACATATTTAGTGGCAAGTTTTTAAATAAAAATACAACCGGTAAATTTGGATATTTGTAATATATTATGTTCACAATACAATAGCCATATGACTTGACCACTTCACTGAATAAGACCATAGGAACTCTATTCTTATAATACTCACTACTTTATATTATCGTATTTATTGGAATTGCAGTTTTGTTTGAATATAATACAAATAAAAGGGTATTTCATCATTCTGTTGATTTTGTTGATAAAAACACACCTGTTGGAAATATTTGTAAAACCCAAGAACCACTTATAGTTTTTGGTTTCAAAAGTGTTGATAATCCACCAATTTTATTACAAAGCAGGAGTCTTTGTTTCGACCACTTTTAAAAAAAATATAACTTTTATTATTTAATATTATCACTGAAAATGTTTTTTTTGAAATAATAATATTAAATTATTTTTAAAAATGAAATTATTTTTAGTAAAGTAGAGTTTAAACAAGTGATCGTGAAGAAGAAGAAGTATTGTGCCATCCCTGAAATGTTTGAATCTTTTTTGAAATGTGTAATTGTTGGTGAGTATTGTATGAGTATTATAAGCATACGTCATAGGATTCATGAAACAACAATAGTACGTAAACAACAATATAACCTCAAACGGCACACACGGTCAGCAACCTGAGACATTAGGACAACATAGTGTTTACAATTAGTTGTTGTTGATGCAAATATGGTCTTACCTTATACTTTTACTAACACGAAGGCAATGAGCTTATATATACAACTTTCTATTGAAATTAAAATAATTACATTAAATGTAACACAACCACACCTTCATCATATATTATGACAACATAGTGTTTACAATTAGTTGTTGTTGATGCAAATACGGTCAGCGACCTTCGGCGTTATGACAACATACTTGTTTATTGTTATTCTTTCGAACTTGACCTTGGAAATGATTTTTGTTTTTGTTATTCTATGATGACATCATATATTCACTAATTATAATAACCGAAGATTCACTGTCATAATAAATTAAAGAAATTATACGAAAAACATCTTAGGCCCTCTTTAGTATATTTTTTTTTATAATCGAACTGGCATTAAAATAAAAATATTTTAGTTTCAATGAAAAACAAGTTGTATAGAGATGATAATAGTACTTGTAAAGATGTCAAAACCATATCAGGCACAGATTAGGTGGGGCATACAGGCAGGCATCAAAGATTTTCATGTGTAAGCCACTTGAGGCGCTGCTTCTACCGCCTCGCCGCTTCTCCAATTAAAATTCTATTGGCATGTTCCAATGTACGGTGTAATATTGCTTCTATAGATAAAAGTTAATTGATTTAAAGTATAATCTGGATTAATAATTTAATAAAAAATGCGATTCTACCATCCAACAATCATAATTGTTTAAGAATAATGAGAAGTCACGTTCCGGCGACGTACCGATCGCGTAGCAAACACGTATCAAATGGAGGGGGAAATAAAGCACGCAAATATCTCCGAGTCAAGATTTGACAGTTTGTGACACGAGCTAATTCTTGAAGAAACGCATTTTTCGCGTAAATCGCCGAATGATACGGCCAATAAACATTCACTAAAAGTAAAATATAGTATGTAAAATATATTATAAATGTTGCCAGAAAATTTAATTAAAAGTCTTTCATTATTTAGAGTAAAAAAAAACAACCCAACAGCCATAATTGGTCATACAACAAAACCAATCACAGCCGTTTGTGGTAACTTAGCTCCTGTCCAAATGTTCAACGGTCAAGAAGTAAACCTAGTTTTGAGGAAACTCTTTTAATTTTTTGTATATCCTTAATCTATATTTTTTGTTGTGGTATTGTTTTAAAAAAACTATTGAATACCGAAGAAGTGAGGAATTTAGAAGATATTTTTTTTACTTATTGACTATTTATTATTTATTAAAATAAATAGAAAAATTATATATTGCATTATCATCTTTTTATTTTTTAAACATCGTAATCATGGATTAACTGTAAGGTTAAAGTGGTTGTAATGTAGGTTTGTGAATAAATAAATAAAGAAATAAATATAAGAAGATATCGACGGGCTCGACTAAGAGTAATATGACTCGGGATATTACCTTTTTAACTTTTTCTCATTTTATTATTTAATTAATTATTGCGCATATTCTGACAAAAAATCACGATTCTAGTGCTTAAATTGAGAAAGATAGGTTTTTTCTTATGGGGTACGTTTCGAGTTATCGCCCACGGGAGAAAAAATTTGACGCTCGAATAATACGAACGGAGACATCGCCTTCTTAGTCGTTCATTTGCTAAACACTGTAGGCGATATCTTCAGGTAGCTTAGTCTTCATTGCGCACACCGACACCATATACGTGTGAACAATCATGTGTGTATTAGTAACCAATAAGACACGGCTATGACTCCCCACCACCATCACTATCAGTCCTTTTCTTCCTGCCTTATAATACTCATACAATAGTCACCAACAATTACACATTTCAAAAAAGATTCAAACATTTCAGGGATGGCACAATACTTCTTCTTCTTCACGATCACTTGTTTAAACTCTACTTTACTAAAATAATTTCATTTTTAATAATAATTTAATATTATTATTTCAAAAAAACACATTTTTCAGTGATAATATTAAATAATAAAAGTTATATTTTTTTTAAAAGTGGTCGAAACAAAGACTCCCTGCTTTGTAATAATATTGGTGGATTATCAACACTTTTGAAACCAAAAACTATAAGTGGTTCTTAGGTTTTACAAATATTTCCAACAGGTGTGTTTTTATCAGCAAAATCAACAGAATGATGAAATACCCTTTTATTTGTATTATATTCAAACAAAACTGCAATTCCAATAAATACGATAATATAAAGTAGTGGGTATTATAAGAATAGAGTTCCTATGGTCTTATTCAGTGAAGTGGTCAAGTCATATGGCTATTGTATTGTGAACATAATATATTACTAATATCCTAATTTACCGGTTGTATTTTTATTTCAAAACTTGCCACTAAATATGTTCCCACATATGTGAGATGTTTAAAAAATTTTTTTTTTCATTAAATAACTATTATTCTCTATTATTATTAAAATAGGGTATTTTGACATAACAAGCTGAAAATGTGTAGAAACAGTTATTTTTTTTTTTTTACCGTGACGCCTTCCCTATTGGCGGGATTCCCTTTATAAGGGGTTGGCCAGGCCACCTTGGCCTTTACGGGAGAATATAGTAGAGATGGTTTCCCAGGCCACCACACAGCAATGAGTACTTAAGATCTAGTTTGCTAAGCTAGATCTACCAAGTGACTCCGGTGCCGTGAATCGAACCCGGGAGTCTTCTCTCACGAATCCGTTACACTAACCACTGGGCCACAAGGCGGTTATTTTTTTTTCAATAAATCACACAGAGGCTTCGAAGTTTATTATTAGCTGCAACTAAACAAGCGGATGACAATAAATACTATCGTCATTTTAAATTATCAATATTTATTTCATTTACTGATTATTTCAATTAAATAACCATTCTTATAATTCATACATTCATTCATTCTACCACTTAATACCTCGGACATCGTTCAAGTGGTTTGGTAAAAGCACTTTTATATTTAATTGAACAGATATTTCTGTTTCTTGTTAAAAAAATGTTTTCATTGATTTTTAAAATCCAAAAATATTTTTCAAGGGCTTATTCACTCTTATAATTATTGTGTGATATTTTTCAAAAAGTTTCAGTATTCTTTAGACTTTCAACGCCATTAACATTATTTTTTGTGTATTTCTATAAGATGAGACGACGCGACGGTAATACAATTTTAAATATAATAGCTGATTTGTGTTTTATTTGTGAGAAGTCACTATTGAATAGTGGTTTTGTTAATTAAGTGTGTGGTTTGAAAACTTTAAAGACTTCTATAAAATGAATAGCGGAAATTTTCCCATTAATATCAGTCAGTGCACCTCGTAAAAATAGTAGCGGTGACAAAAAAATGGAAAATTATCGACACAAGGTCAGTAACGCAAGTAATCTAGAATTTAAAGACAATATCATAAAAATAGTAGAGAAACGAAAGGATTAAAAATTTTTGGAATCGACCACTAGTAACTATAATCATAAATAATATAATCATTTACCCAATCGATGAAGGAGATTTATAATTATAATTAAAAATATCCTTAGTATATTACGTATATGAGAAATGTAATGTATGAACTAATTAAAAATACAAATTATTAATTGTAAATGATTTTATAACTGAATACTTGGTATTATTGAGTGAGTATTACAGGTATCATATCGGCTATAGCGAGGATAGACACTAATAATGATAAAATCATAGGAAGAGCTAATAAAATTATGTAACATGCGATTTACTATTAATGCATGAGAAAAAGTATACTAATAAAACCATTTTTTCAACAGAATGAATGAATATCTTTACCATTTGTCTTTATTTGAATTGGTTTTTGAGAAAAAGCATTATATTTTGTTATCTATATTATATTCAAACAAAACTGCAATTCCTATAAACACTATAGAGTATGGTCATATTCAGTGAAGTGGTCAAGGAATGAATGCTTAAAATAATATCAGTTGGGAAACCTAGTCACTTGAGATATTTAAATACTTACCGGTTGTATTTGTGTATATTTATTTTTGCCATTTGATATGTAATATAAATAATATAATAGAATGTAATAATAAAGCAATATTGTAAAGGTAGTGGTGCGAGTGTCTGGTAATGAAGCTGCTAGTAGTAGTAGTAGGTATAGTAGTATAATAGATATTGTGGGTGTGTGCGTGTCGGTGTAGTAGTGTGTGTGAGGGAGCTAGGATGAGAGTGTGTGAGTGTGATGCATAGTAGTGTGTGTGTGACTTATCATCTCCAAGTATTTCAAGAAGGACATTGAAGACAGCGATAACTCCGTGTATCGCCTTCCCGTGCGCTTCCCCTCCGCAAATCTTCCCTACAAGAACAATTTTTAGCTTGCCCCCTTTTAAATATTGCATTATTTCATATTTAAAAAATACTCGTATGTTGATAACACAATGGGGCACGTTTTTCCGAAAACAGTGAAACGATATAACATTTGAATAAAGAGATATTAAATAAAAACCTCAAAAAAACGGTTTTTCGGCCGTCCTGTAAAGTTGTGTTTTTCGACTCATCGCCGTCTTAGCGGAGCCCGTCGATATATTTATTTTGATATCTTCATTATTATGTGTTTAACCTCATATGCAATTTAAGTTGGTTGATATTAATAAACTAATTATAGTTTATTTATCCCACTAAAATAAAAATAAATGATTCGGTTATTGAGAGTCACAATTAGATCGGGAATAATATTATAAGTATGTGTGTGAATGTTTTCCATACAAAATCCATATAATTCACTTGTGCTGTTTCCTACATACACTAAATGACAATATAATTATATTAATATGATAAAAACCCCTTTTACAAGTAGTTTAAAGTAATGAGGACGACACGTGGCAGAGTTGAATCCTCTCTTTATAATAATATGTCTTCTAATTATAACCACCACTGACAGTATGTCTCCAACTAAACATCCGACACTACTAGAATATATAATTATTATTACAAATATTAATGTGTATTATTTATTTATATTTCAGGTAAGTCAAGAACAAGAATCACCAAATTTAAGGTACATTTTTTAATAATATAATTTAATAAGTATAGTATAGTATTTCATTATCGGAATGTCTGTTTCATGTCTTAGTGGTGTTACTGTGACGATATGCCTCCCGTATTTATGGGTCGTAATCGCCGACTTTTACTACAAAACCCCCCAACATTATTACTTTATTATAGTAAAAAAGCATCCTGAATAATAAACAAAGTTGCAGAAATATATAAATACGTGAAAATCCCACGTTTTCAGCGTTTAAATCAATCAAATTCGTCTCGAACCAGTGCAACAATTTTGCTTTTAAACTGATTTTTCCGTAAAATGACATTTGTAAATAAATTCAAAATTCTTTCAGATACCAAAGAGAATAAATACTTCAACATACGCCCTTATTCCGTATATTATAATGTTGTAATTACTTAACAGAACCCAATAATATATACAGTCTAAGCATCTTTAGTCTAACAATTGAGGGGTTGAATGGAATAAGGGTGGATAAAACACTACGCCCTTATTCCGTAAAACGACTTTTGTATATCATCGTTAGATTTCCTGTTATTTATTCGATTATCCTGAAATTTTTAATTTCTTTATACGCCCTTATTTCACCCAACCACTACAATTTAAAAAAAACACGAAAACTATTATTTTTAAATCACAAATTCAACAGACACTTAAAAAAATATTATTAAAAGACTGAAATAGGATACAACTGTATGGATAAATATCAAAATGGCGGACCAAGTAGATGCGTTTTAGTGAGGCGACACTGTGATTGTTTATATATGGTTAAACTTCAGTTCTCAATATACAGTGTACACAGTGACGATAATTCAGCACTCGTCAGCTAAATATATATATATATATATATATATATATATATATATATATATATATATATATATATATATATATATATATATATAAATATATATATATATATATATATATATATATATATATATATATATATATATAAATATAAATATATATATATATATATATATATATATATATATATATATATATATATATATACCCATTTCTCATTAGCTTTTGGCAATAATACATATTATGAATATAAGTTAAAATATTGTTTTTCGAATTTTTCATTATTTTCGACACATTGTCTATGATTGTGAAACTAAAGTATTGTGGGTGTGTCAGTCGATCGTGCTGAAGGTAATATTCATTATCACTTTTCCCTTTCAGTATTCTGATATCTATCACCACTAAAATATTACCAAATATTTATAACAACCCCTATTCTGTATAAACTTAACTACGATAATCTCGACCGTATAATTTAAAGATATTATTTTTCAAATGTTATCGATGGTGAGAGAAAACGCCCTTAAGGTTCTCTTTTCACATTTCACCCTCGTTTATATCGAAGGGCTGTTTTCACTGAAATCCGATTCATTAATCAAAGTGTCGTTGCTGAAGAACACTGAACCTTATATTCACTACTTTTACAATATTATTTTCAAAAGAATATTGCACTCTACAGTGACTCGCCCATATTTTCAAATAATACAATGCATTAAAGTACATAGAGTATTTTATGATTTTGTAAATAATAATCATTGTTTTTCGTGATATAATATAATTTTGATTTTCGTGAAAAAAAACAATATTAATATAGCTATCAAAAATTTTAATATTTAAAAGAGGCATGCAAAGATTATAGTCCTAAGTGCAAATCCTGCTCGAATTTTAAATAAAATTAATTGTTCTCTAAGTGTAGCGAATGCGTGACGGCGCAATGTTTTAAAATCAATTAAAATAACTAATCGATTGTAAAGCATGAACTTCAGCTTAAAAGTTTGTAGAGTAAATATAAAAATATATGTATTATTTATTTATACTACCGCTGGAGCATTATGGGAGATCCCAAGTCACAGTGACAATAATGTAGCAATCGTTAGTTACACTATATTACACTATGACCGATCACATTTGTTTACAGTATTTTAATTCAAATATTAAAAAAACAAATATTTATAAATAAAATATATATAGCAACTTATATATATATATATATATATATATATATATATATATATATATGCTCATATTGCATAGTTTTAAGACTGTTTATATGAATTATCGGCTCATTAACACAAAAATGTACCTAAAAATTGACAGTTTTCACATAATATCTTTATAAATAGGCTTCTGATATAAATACAACTTGGGTTACAGTGAGTTATGATCATTAAGATTAAAACTGTACATTTAATTATTATTTTGTATTACTTCGATATACTACCCATCGATTTATTGTCATCGACATCATACTTTTTATTATTTCCTACTATATATTAATATACACAGTATTGCATCAATTTGTAACGTGTATAAAATATAAGAGCGAGACATTTGAGATGTAACAGATAGTGTGAGAGGAGTGTAAAGATAGAATAGTAATGGTGGTTATAGTAATAGTAATAGTAATAGTTCCTAGAGGAAGAAGCGGCATGACCTATTTTTACTGGCTGCTTTACCCAACACTTTTATTATTCCTTTTCCCCTTCAATAGACATGGCGCATAGTGAAAATGCACGTGGCTTTCCACAATATTAATAATTAAAAAACAGTAATAAGATAATTGTGAATTGTTAAATAAATACCGGCAGCGCTGTTACTCTGATTAGTAAACATACTGTATATAATTCCCAGGCGTGCGTCACCGTAAATACGATAGTAGAGTTACTTAGCTACACTTATGATAGGTTTGTGGTTAGTTAATGCCTCGTCTGAGCCTCGGGCGAGGCACTAATTAACAAAAAACCACTCAAAAGTACAGCAAAACAACTCTATTACTGTCTTTACTGTGTACATTTACGGCGACGCACGCCTAGGAATCACAAGCTTACTTCCGCTTAACTCTCAGTTTGGCAGCTTAATCCAAAAAATAAGTTAAATTCAAGTTAAAATGCTCATTGACTCAAATGATTTATTTTTGAACAGAAAATATATCAAACTATAAACATGGAAGATATTTCCAATTTCAGCCGTGTGTCAATAACTCTTAGGTTTCCTAAGCGTACGTTGCTGTATATGTACACCGCAAATATCGATAGAATAGTTACTTTACTGTTATTTTTAATATTTATATTGTCTTCTGAGCCTCGGGCGAGGCTTTAACTAACAATAAACCAATCAGCAGTATAGAAAATCTACTTTACCGTGTATATTTATTGCGCCCCACGTCTAGGAAACCTTTAATTTACATAAAATCGTATCGACAATTATCAATTATATATGCAGTTTTACTCTTAATGATCTTAACTAATTGTAAACCAAAAATATGATGTGAAAACTAATATTAATGTAAGTTGAACAATATTTATTTCCTTCTCTCCTTCAAAACAGTTTGTAGATACGTTTTTGTGTTACTGATTCTGTGAAAAATAATAACTTACTCTGATTGCAAGGTTAAATTTAAACAAATCAAACCTAAGAACAAATACAATAAAATAATGCATATCGTCGGTTTCTTTGCAGAATGTGTAACTCCAAAATATTTTAATGTTGGAAATATGTTTATAGTCTAGAAAAACAATTGGTATTTAGTAGGGGAAAACGACGCATGGCTACAAATACCGTGGTCATGGGTTCAAATCCCGCTCAATACTACGACTGGGAGATCGGGAATAATCTTAATAAAATCCCGATCGATCGTCTTGATCCAGGTTAACTTTGATTTCCTGTATTGTAATGTAACTACTGATTATTAAGTCGGTGACCTGTGTAACAGTTAGACAATTAATTAACACGTTGTTGTGCTTAAAAAAACCCTCTCAAAAAGGTCTTCGGGATGTTAATAAATATTTAAAATTGTATAGATATCCATTTTGTTAATTTAATATTTTAGATAGAATATGACGGCAAGTTAGTGTATTAGTAATGTAGATGAAGTGTGTGTAATGTTTAGTTTGATATATAAGTGTTAGTCAGATCGCTGACCTCTGCACGTGCTGCTTACTCTACAATAATACTTGCTGAAACCTGAAAGCTGAAAGCTCATACTATTGCACTAACATTTATCATTCGATACATTGTACACACTCAATCCACATATAATAATAATTAAACTATTTTGATATTCACTTTAAAATAATAATATCTGATTAATTGGTAAACGAAAGGGTATAAGGTATAGTATAGAATAGCAAATGGGGGTTAATGGGACCCAAGCTACCGCGTTTCCATTTTGCATTAATGTGGCTGAATTTCCTCCTCTAAAGCTTGGGATTCCTAGGCGTGCGTCGCCGTAAACGTACACCGTAAAGACGGTAATAGAGTTGCTTTGCTGTACTTTTCATCGGTTTTTGTTAATTAGTGCCTCGACCGAGGCTCAGACGAGGCATTAACTAACAAAAAATCGATCATAAGTGTAGCTAAGTAATGTTTATTGTGACGTATACCTGGGAATCCATCACTTAAGGTTTTGGTGATATTATCGGTATTTATCATAAATTTACTAGACCTTTATAAGAATTAATGAGGATACTTAATAAAAAAAACGATATTTTTAAGTATTAAGTATTTTTGACACACTGGGAATTTTTAATAGATTTTAGAAAAATGTTTTTATGAAAATTCCTAAAGTTCTAGTTGATTCATAAAGTATCATTATTCCCCACAATTCCCCCATTTCTATTTTGCATTATTTTGTATTTTTTTAAATGTACAGAAGCCAATTTACCTCCATTGTTTTTTAACCTAACTTTATACTGTATACTTTATAAACCAATGAGAGTTTTTTTAGAAATTTTATTAAAAATTTTGTTATTTTTCTTAATAGTATTTTCGCGCAATCATTGATATATTTTTTATGATTTAAATTGTTTATAAAACTGCTTTAATCACATATCACTTTGGATTTTTCAAACCGTACACTACTTAAAAATCGCCTCAGTATTTACCTTACAATCCAGCAAATCAGAGTAAAACTGGATGGAAGACGATCGATCGGTATTTCATTAATATTATTCCCAGTCGTAATAACCGATCAAATATATTTTTAAAATTCGGGATTTGAAACTCAGTTTTTGTAACCACGCGAGTTATCCTCTAATTTTTCATTGTTTACTGGATTTCTTATAAATATTTAGAATGTTTAAAAGCAATTCTTCGAATCCACAATGAAACCCCTTTAAAGTATGTTTTTATAAACATTTCTCGTATAAATTGGTAATAAGTAGTAGTTATTGAGAGTTGAAGTAATACAGAAATAGAATATAGAGTAACAGAAACCCAATATCATTATATCATTATCACTATAAGTCGCCAGTTTAACTACTCTATTTAAATAGTATTTCCGTAGTGAAGTTTTCCCGTGACACGAGTTCTTAATGAAAGCTCTTGCCTCGTGTCTGGGTTGGAAGTAACTAAAGGAAATTGATGGTTACTGTAATTAAAGCTTCTACTAGTTTCTTAAGCATTAAAATATTTTTTAAATTCGATATCTTTAATAATTCTATAAATAAATATAACGAGTATGACAGAGTAAAGCGTCGCGACGCCTTTTATGTAAAAGTATATATATTTACATTGAGCCCTATTTTTATTTCACCGACTCCTCCTCCTCACTACATTTAATTTATTACAATACTATTTGAGCGTTTTATGAATATTTTTAATAAAATTAACATCTTTTTCGCTAGTTTTGTAGGAAATAATTTATTTATTTATTAATATTTATCATTAATAATATTCGTTTTTATAAACAGATTCACTTTAAGTGGGAAAAACACACATTTACATATTAATTTTTGGATTTAATTATATTTCAATCAGACCTACTCTAAATGGATACTTCAAAGTGTTTTGATTTCTACATGGATATTTTATTTTAATTCTTTAATATTTACACTAAACTTTATATAATACAGGGAAATTCCAAACTGTTAAAAATCGTTTTTACGCCCTTTTATCTTAAGTTTCATTATTATATTAAAAAATATTTGATATTTACATTAAAAGACTAGCATTGTTATAATATGCATCAAATATTCCTCAATTTCATTTTTTTAGATACACATTCAATTTAAAAACTTGTTCCCCTATTGATGAAAAAACCCAATATTAAATTATTTTGCTTATTTTAAATGTACGTGTGTATATTTTTATTATAAATAAATATTTTAAAGGCATATTTTATTTTGTAATTAATTGAAAATACAGTCATTTTTAAGGCTTTGAAAATAAGGTATTAATTACTATTAAATTTTAGTCGATTATCAAATTATAAAAAATGCATTTATGTAATTGTATGTCAACTCATCGATATGTATGGATTCATTTGTGGCCTTCAGAATCCAAAATATAGTTTTATTTTTTGCTTTAAATATTTGTTATAACAAAGTCTCTTAAACCAAAGTTGTTATCATTGATTTTTCTCCAATTAGATGGTATTTAATGATTTCGCTTTTACTGGATTTGATTTGGGAGCTTTTCTGAGCCCCTCATTTGTGGTCGACCTAAATGAGATACTTTAATACAGAAAGCTGTATTTATTTGACATAATTGAATATGTTTTCACTTCCTTCATCGCGTAATGATAAACTATGTACAATTGGTACATCTTAAAAGTGTATATGGAGCATCTGGTTCAAATTACTGTTGATGTTCTGTGGTTTAATTGACACCGTGAAAAACGAGCCACTGGACAAGAGACTCTTCCATTCCCTTTACTTATTGCACTAAAATTAACCCACAAATAGAGGAAGAACTGTCCAACGACTGCACACACATAAAAATGACCACATCCTTTACATTCCAGTAGGAGGAAAATATCACAATCTAACTATAACTTCGACTGAGACACACTATCACATACATTTTTGGAAGAACACGTCCAATTCACACAAAATAATAAATTAAGGATTATAAACATAAGATATCGCATGAGTGACTAAATGCGTGTTTAGTTCAAGTGGATCAAGTGGCCAAAAACATGAGTTACCTGGCAAACATTATACTGTAAACATCTCTCTTCATATCTTCAGTTATATTTCATATTAAAATGGGTAAATGCATTGTTACTACATGTCATATGGACTCAAACATACACTCAAATACATCTAGTCTCACTTTTTACCAAACACTACTTCTTTAACATGTTTCAAATATATCAAAGTATTGTCACAACCACTCTTAGTGGTCACTATAAATGTTTTGAGTGAGGGAGACACACTTATGCCTTTATCGAATATAATAGAAGAGTGCAACGGTTTACACGAATTATTTATATGCAATGCGTTATCTAATATTTATATATTTGGATTTTTCGTACATTTTATACTTTTAAAATAATTTATTCTATGCTGTATATTTATTAAATGTAAAAATATATTACTATAAGAAAAAAATGCTGTAAATAATTTATAAACAGGATAATGCAGGGTTATTTGACTATGAAATTGCTCCATACATAATATGCAACCGATATTACGCGCTTTTCAACATTCATCGCAAGATTTGTTTACTAATAGCTTATTTAATTCAAATAAAAAATATATTGAAAATATAGCCAGATAGTTACTTATTAAATTTCTCTTAATTAAAAATAGTTATCTATTGAAAATAAAAATTTACAGCCCGTTTCGCCTTCACGATTTGCACTTGTACGTGTCGTAATTGTATATTTTTCACAAATAAAATAATAGTATTTCATCGATACCACCGATACATTAACAGGCCATTAAAGTGGATGTATAAATATCAAGATGGCGGACCAAGTAGACGAGTCTGAGTGATGCAGCACTAATTTTTAAATGTCAGTTCATCTGATTTCTCGATGGATGATCACTCTTCATTACTGTTGGTTAAACACTGTTAATCGACAATATTGCCTTAGTATAACTCATCTGCTTGGTCCGCCATATTGATGTTTAGACATCCAGTTGTATGGCCTGCTAATATACAGGTGGTATCGTTTATATACTATTATTTTATTAAATAAATAAAAATAAACTACATACTTTATTTTTAAAAAAATGCTACATTATTATTTTTTTAATTACGTAAGATAATATATAACATATAATTATTGCTTATTTTATAGGAAAAGAGCAACACGTGTATTCAATTTGCGATGCGATGAGAAACACACAAATTAAATCCGGTTTTAATTCAATACCAAAAGCATGAGTGCTTTCTTCCTAGTTAAACAAAACGAGTTCACACGTGTCGTATAAATTAATTGAAGACTTTATGAAAATACACGGCTATTAGTTTAATACCGAAAAATGTACAAAACCAGTTAATGTTATCGTGTGCGTGTAATTACTCTTTGGAAATTACTCAATAATATTACTTTGTACTGTTTGCCTGCGGGTGTTGCTTTAATGTTGGAGTCGCAGATTCATTAATGCTAAAAACATCAAAAGACTTATTAATATTTGATATTCTTATATTCATTAACTTTCATTAGAGCCTAATTTATTATCTCACCATATAATCAACAGCCTCCATTTTGTAAATTAGGCATAAAGACGAACCTGTTGAGGAATTAAATCCACCTACATAAATTCGTCCATAGAGTCGCTCTTTTCCTCTAAAAATCATTTAAACAGCATTAATCCTTAAGTAATGGTTCTGCCCAGCTTGGTCTACTGCGACAAAAACTCATAATAATATAATTCAAATTGTTTAAAACACGTGTCTTAAGATCTGGCAAATATCTTAAAGAGGTCCACGAGGATATTAAGTTAAAAATTATCAAAACAAATATCGCAGATTTGAGTAAAAAACATTACATTAAAATTTTTAACTTCCCGACCAAATAAGTCTCAACGATATGTAAGTTCATTTTACCAATGGACTTCCAAAACTGATATTATTTTTAAAAATAAATTGTAAATTTCTAATAATCCACTCAATTCAAATTTGGTTTTACCCAAACAAACTGTTATTTAGTTTTTAAGCATTATATTTTGCAATTGTTTTGTTAATATAGCTTTTATTGTTGTTTTTATTAATTAATCTTCAAATTAGTAAATGGGTTTTAATTTTTTCATCTCAATTCATCTCAAATTTAAATAAAACATTCTCATGTTAGTTATACGTAAAAATATTTATATACTCTGTACACCTAAGTCTATTTCCAAAGATGTATTGTTCTATCAATCAATGTAAAAACTTATGCATAATAAAGAAATTGTAATATATTAAGTAATGGTTTCCTAAACGTACAGCCCATAATTTGAAGATGTTTTTATTAATTTAATAAAACGTAAAAGCACTTCATTACACCCACTTGGACGATGTATGGTCATATTATTTAGTCAAATGCTCATAAAATATTAAATCCCTGTAATTGATTTCTTGGTATGCGACAAATATTACATATTTTCAAAGTAAATTATTATAATATTTATAATTTATATAGGCTCTGAAGAAATTTTTAATATCAAATTATCGGTCTTATAACAAAGGCTATGTTTGACAAAAAAATTTTAGGCTTTAAGTTAATTAAATCGTTAGAATTATAATTTCATAATATAGTTAGACTAAAAAAACTTCATTTTGTCTTTGGAAGAGTTTTCAAAAATAAAATTGTATTGTAGATACTATAAAAAACTAGTCTTGTGCAGTAAGGAGTATCATCTTTATCATTTACATACAAAAATCCTAGTTTATAGTCTCCGCTCATTTTATTTGTGCATGGATTGTATTTTAATAATAATTATAGATTTATTTGAATAGTCTGTCGGTAGTCAATAAATGATTTTATATAATAATAAGGCGGTTTTTCGGCATACCTTGAGGCTTTTTGGCCGGTCCTTTAGTTGGCGCCACTTCATAACTACTCTTACAATACATACTTACCTTCTTAGAATACCCAAATCAATATCTCCTCTAATGGCTACTAATAATACTATATGCTTTCATATTTATAAATCAAAATAATACTTCGGTTAATTCTATTTATGAATTGAATCACCAAGAATGACTCATTGCTAAAAAGCTTTCGCTTTAAGAGTAATTCTCGGAAGTTCGTCGTGCTTCGGGCGTTTTCCTTAAACACTTGTTTTGTTTTGGGCTTTTTCGATTATTACTGGCATTTTACGTTTGTGTATGTGAGAAAAATTGCAATAATAAATATCACCAATGATTCGGATGAACGGAAATTTATAAATAAAAAATTAACATATTTATTTATAAAAAGAACACCTGTAATTTTCGTCTGAAAGTAAATTAATAAAAAATCTTTCGTGGTTTTAAAATCAAGTTTTGGACACCATCAGAAATCAGCTGTTTCTGTCAACTACATAGTGGATGTCGCCTTTTCGAGTGTCTATTGTGTCTGTTAAATACGTCATGAATATTTTCAGTTAGTTCAAGTACATTCTGTATGTGAGGCGTTCAGTTCCATAACCACGAACTTAATAAGGAATAGATTTTATTATACAATTTCTTTATTCAATATAATTTGCGTACAATGTTTTGATACATTATGATTTGTTGTTACAATGTTAAGTTTATAGACTTAGTCTTTTACTTATTTTAATACGGAGTATAATTAATTGACATTTAAAATAACTAATAAGTCATAACATAATTTATGGGAAAAAATACAAAAACCCACTTGTAGAACTACTAAAATATACATAAATATTATACATAATAAATAATAAAAAAATAAATAATAAATAAACTTAGAATTACAAAAACATATACTTAATACTATATGAATAAAACAAAAATATTGTGAAACACGAATATAGTAAAATCAATAATGACAGACAAAATCAGATGTGTTTGTGAAAAAGATATGTTAAAGAATTTTTAAGGAATGTCTCTCAACATTTCAGTGGTAATTTAAAATTTCGCTTATTTGAAACATATTTGATTTTGTTAACATTTTGTATTAAAGAGTTAGTGAAGAAGTTAACCATTTTGTTATAGTGTTTATAAGGAATAGATAAATAAAATATAATGTATGCGATATAATTTTATAGAATTTCCTAACATTATTAATAAATAAATTTAATAAAATTATTAAAGGGAATAGAAACAAATGTTAAATATGCCCGCAATTTTGAATGAATAAAAGTCCAATTATAAATCTGTCTTAATAATCGTAGTATTTTCTATTTATCAAACAATAAAAAAAAATACATCTTGTTGGATTTTTGGTTATGAAATTTACATAAAAAAAATTATTACAAATAATGCCTTTATTCTCAAAAAATATGTGCCTATATAGATTGTTTTCAAATTCGTCTTATTGATGATTTCTTGATTTACTGTTTAAAATGTTATAATTATCAAAATCATGTTGAGTTCGTGGTTATGGAATTATTACTTCCAATTTTGCAAATTCTTCTATTAAATTTGCAGTGTATGTATTTTTACTTTAACCATTTGGCGATCTTTTTAACTGCTACAGTTAACTCTTCTAGTACAATTAGAAAATTAAAAATAAGAACCAGTTTATCATCTGTCTTGTGAATATGAATGCTGGGAATTATAATAAATATGTGAATTGTATTAAAATAAGATTGAATATTCTCCAGTGAAGCATAGCAAAGTGACATTATTTTCACATGAGTTATTTTTAGTGTTCAAATTGACCGTATGCATAGGTTTTCTTGAAGGAGGACCTTTTTTGGCTGCCGATCAACTAAAAGGGTGTGTGTTCACTTATTATGTATCAAAGAAAATATTTCAAAGTAAGCGGGTTATAATTAGTGAAAGGTGTTGCGGCCTTTGAGGATCGAAATCCAATGAAGTGAGGAAGTAAAGTCACTTAAAGGTCTTTACACTAGTATACATATTATATTATATTAAAGGGTTCCAATTGAGACTACCACTAATAATAATACCACCCTTAACCGATAGCCCGTACATAATATTTATTTATACCACCTCATTTGATAACTACTTATAAATATGCTTAGTTAGTAGTGTATTTGTCCAAAAAAGGATCTCTTGGAATAATCATATATTGTATTGTAGAATACTTTACCTTGAATATTGCCCCAAGACATCACTCCTACCAACAAAACATGGCATTTATTTGAAATTAAATAAAAAAACATGTCTACACGATACCACAGATATATTGGCAGGACATACAACTGGATGTATAGATATTAAGATGGCGGACCAAGTAGACGAGTCTGAGTGAGACAACAATGTCAGTTCCTGTGAATTATCGATAGATGTATACATCCCTCTTAATGTGATCGGTTATTACGACTAGGACATCGGGAATAATATTAATAAAATACAGATATATATTCTTAATCCAGGTTTACTCTGATTTCCTATATTGTAAGGTAAATACTGATTATTAAGTAGGTGACCTCTGTAACTAGTAATAGTTAAGATCACCGACAGGTAATTAATTAACATGTTGTTGTGTAAAAAATAAATCATTTACTACATAATGTATTATTCAAACTTATCTGCTTGGTACTCCATCTTGATATTTATACATCTAAATGTATGACCTGCTAATATATCGTGTGACCTACTAAAAAAATTCACTGACACTAAAAACATTTCAATTATTTATTGCAATTCTATGTTTTATATATCGATACAATTTTATTGATTTCATTATTGTTTTTTTTTATATGCTAAAATAAAAATACATTGTGTGAAATTCAAATAATAAATATCTTAAGGCCACTAAAAATATTTGAACCACAATTATTTTACTAATAAAGAGTTGTTTTAAAAAATGTATTAGAATAGTTTAAAAATCGGGAAAATAATTATAGACAGACACTCATAATTTGATAAGCCTTTTAAAACTAAATCTGGCAAGCTATTTTCAATTTTCAATATTAAATATTTTTTATGCTTTTAAGGCTGTGAACGACTGGCCTTTAACAATATTTTCGATACCATTTATTTTCCCTTTTTTTTCTTTTTTAAATAAACACTTATTGCAATACTCGAACTTGCGTCTTCAGGCTTTATCCCATTTGCTCTATACAACAAGGTTGAAAGCTCAATTCATAAGACATGTTAATAATTTTTTTTTGCCAAGCACACAGTATTCTATTATTGTAGCTTTTGATATAGATATAATTATAGATAATACAAAAAATAAAAAAGTGCAGGTCCCTCGAGTATTTGATAATACATATTTATTATACTTATTTATTATAATATATTAATAATTTATAATATTTATTGTTCTTTTGAATTAATGGAATGCTAGTGGGGCGGAAAATGATATATTTATCAAGCCCTACTGTGCATTTATGAGAAGGATGAAAGAATTCCTCTACCTTAAGCATTCGTGATGTTCATTAATTGATATTTTTAAATTTTTATTATACGTTGTATTTGTTATATATTTAAGTTTCTTTTATCTTGTATCTACAGTAATGCTGACAAATGTCCATCATTGCCGAACCGCATTAGGTTTTTCTTGTAATGGCAAGGTGGTGATGGTTCATGCATTCTATATATATATATATATATATATATATATATATATATATATATATATATATATATATATATATATATATATATATATATTAGATAAATAAAAAATAATACAGCGTGAGACATGTAACGGTGGCTTGACTATAGTTAATAGGGGTCGTGTATGATGGGTTCTTGTAAAGTATGAAATGTGTGTTGTGATTGATTGTGGGTGGCAATTTAAGAAGAGCCTTCTTCATCATCATATTGTACCTTATACTTATTATACGAATATATTTTAATTAAGGTATACCTATTCGAAGAATACAATTCTGCAAAAAACCTCGATGATTCGCCATCACGCTACCATTTACAATTGATATATTTTAATATTTAATTTAACTTTTGGTGTTAATCACCCGTCGATTTTAAGTGTCGTTGACTTTGCCCATTGAATAATACGCGTAATTAAAGCTAATGCGTTTCTCTAATGGTACTAATTTATTTGCAAATCTCCATTTTTTTTTATTAGACCGGTTTCTCTCTTATAAATTGTGTATTCTTAATCATTGCACAAACACTTTTCGATGTGTTTTTTTTTTAATTTCTTGTGGCGTTGGGAAACTCCACTGTTTTCCACTGATAAATATTTGGGTTACAGTCTAATCTGGGACCTGCACTCATTTCAACTAATATATTACTTCTGTTAGTAAATTGTGTTGATGAGCTCATTTATATCCTTACTACAGGATTTATTAATCATTTGACAATTTTATTTTAACCCATTGAATGTCCCGCCTCGAGCACCAGATTTTCTATGGAATCATTCACTAATTTATACAATTTTATTTAATTTCTGGACCACTCACAAGTATTAAATACTTATTTGAGATGCTAATTTATACATTTATTTTATTACATTGATTGAAAAATATTTTATTACAATGACGCTTTTGTGTGATTGTAACACTAGATTTTATTTTTATTTAATGACAAAAATATATATTTACACAGGAAAAAGGATAACCAAGTTTTTAATTTTTTAAACAATATTCAAGTTGTACAAACAGTTAAGGTGTTTATATTCAAAAGCTCCCAAATCCATTTGAGTAAAGCAGCATCAAAATAGAGGACAATTAAATGAATTAACGATATTTTGATAAATAAATATTACAACTTAGGTTTAAGAATATCCGTTACAACTAGAGATGTGCCAAAGTCAAATGAATATTGTAGTATTATACCTATTTCTTTTCTTTATATCGCTTTAATCAATTTTTTTCCATAGAGTGCAATTAGTGATATAAAAACAGGTGAGAGTGCATTAATAATAAATTAGAATGAAATACTTATAATATTCATTTGATATTAGCACATCTCTGGTTAAAATCGATTAGCAAAAAAACTGGAGCTTTTGATTTTGATCACCTCAAATCAACTAATAGTAAATTTTAACTGTCTTACTATGAAACTTGAAGATGAACAGATTATATAAATTATTGTTTTATTTCATTTATCTGTTTAACTATTTTTTGACTGGCTAAATAATTAAGAATAAGAATCCCGGATACAAGAATTAATTTTGATAATATTTTTAAATATAAATTTGTGTATATTCAAAGTGGCGTTAGCATAGATGTGGATATTTGTGAGTGTATTAGTGCATGTCAAGCTGTAACCAATACACTCACAAAAATCCACATCTAGACTAATAATGCCACTCTTATTATCTCTAATATTTTTAAGATCCAAGATGCACACGTGTTATTGTTGTAAAAATTGTATTTATTAACTGAGTGTATTGACCCGTCATATTATTTATGCTAAATTTCACCCGCGTATATATATTTTGCATATCTTCCCAGATGTAAAATCGTCTCTTTTTTTTCCACATAGTTACATTATTATTCTAATTTGTCTCAAATGACGGAATTCAAACGCATTCGTCGACGCCATAAACCCGTTTTTATTGAGTCTCGCCATTCTAAGACTATTTCATGATTAATAAAAATACATATTGCTGAAGAGGAATGCTCGGTTAATGACTGCATATAATCAATATAATATATATATTTTTTTATACACAGCCTAATTTTAAATATAGTCTTTAGAGCAAAGCTAATCACACTTAATTGTACGTCTTTTATTTTAGAACATAAATTTCGTCCCTTCCTCGGAACTTTCTCTTTTGTAAGAATGTACTTTTCATTCCTTTTCAGGAAAATACCTACTGTTTCTTGAAGACATTTAACCTTCTATTTTTTTGAACGTCTTGATTAAATTAGTTAATAATTGTACATAGATTATAGTTTTGAATTCGGCAGGTGGAAAAATGAGAATATGACATTTCAGAACATTGACAGATTAGATCAGTAGAAAATCAGAACAAAAACAACATCTTGAACTTGAACTAAATTATGTAGGGCCGGTTTTTTTTTAAAAGTAAGCTTATTAACTTTAAAATCAATTTTCAGCAAATGTTAAATTTTAAAAATAAACTTATTTTGAATAAATTTAATAAATTACCAATAACTATCGGGTTACGAAGCTCACAATTTGAAGAAACTATTATTCTCTAAATTCTTATGAATTTTATTTTAAGATGTCCCGATTTGTCGTTGTACTGATTTTAGAACGATCTGTTCTATTTTTGTTCTAATTTGTTCTTATTCTGATTTTTCTCTAGTAGAACCTTTTAATTCATATTCTGCGTATGAATTTTATCACTAACAGTTTTAAAGACATAATAATAAAATTTCCATCATCTGTATTCATAAAATAATCTAATTATATATTACAATTTCTTTATTAACATAAGCTTTTACATTGATTGATAGAACAATACATCTTTGGAAATTGACTTAGGTGTACAGAGTGTTTACATCTTTTTACCTATAACTAACATGAGAATGTTTTATTTAAATTTGACATGAATTAATAGTATTTAATTATAGAAAGAATGGGAAAAAAAATTAAAACCTATTTACAAATTTGAAGATTAATAAATAATAACAACGATAAAAGCAATATTAACAAAACAGTTACAAAATATAATGCTTAAAACTAAATAACAATTTGTTTGGGTAAAACCAAATTTGAGTTGAGTGGATTATTAGAAATTTTATTTTATTTTTAAAAATAATATCAGTTTTGAAGTTCATTGATAAAATGAACTTACGTTTCCTCGAGACACATTTGGTTTTATTTACATGTCTTATGATTGGGTTAGTCGGAAAGTTAGTCATTTTAGTGTAATGTTTTTTACTCAAATCTGCGATATTTGCTTTGATCATTTTTAACTTAATGTCCTCGTGGACTTCTTTAAGAAATGTGCCAGGTTCAAGATCCAAGGCCATCTTAAGACACTTGTTTTGGACAATTTGAATTTAAATAATCTAATTAGGCATTTTTATATTCAAGGTGTTTTTTCAATTTCTTCTGTTTTTCAATGATTGCCCTCCTTTCTTATATGTATTTTTTTGTAATTAATAATAATCCATTAATATCTACAGATCTTGATTAAATTGACTTGGCAAAAAACATGTGGATATTTTACATAAAAAATTTGCATTTAAAATTATCGTACATATTGTAAAATCCGTCAAACAGCATCCAAATGCCAATTTATTCCGCTTTGGTTTTTTTCTCGTTTCTCATACATTATAATATGCTTTTTGGTGCCTTCTCTAAAATGGCAATTTCGAAACTGAATACAGTTGTTTGTATTAAATATATTTGGCAGGTCGTCGAACTGTTTATGTGCGAGTATCGGATACATTTGTATTTTATTATCTTCAAACCGATTATATTAAGCACATAAATGCACGGAGATTTCATCTATGTTAAAAAAAAATAGTTAAAGTATTTTTTTTACGAAACGATTCCATCATCGTGATTGTATATATCGAATAAATAATACAACTCCTACCGCATGACAGGCAAAAGTTTGTACTTAAAAATAATAAATAGATCAAAGAATTCCGTAGTAAAAATACACGAAATATGGGTATTCTTTATAAGAATAATAAAGAAAGCCAACACGCGTACTAATAATAATGCATTAAAAAATTTACATCAATCAGGGCTTTCAACCTATATTATTTTTTAATATTTATGCTTATTTGGGGTTGGCCTGGCCAATTACGGCAACAAAATTTAATAAATGCTCATTTTGTGAAATTTGGTAATTGACATTTTGTGAAAGAAAGCCTACTTATCATTTTTTTATATCAAACCCCCCAAAAATGTAGGGGGAGATAAAACGGCTGTGATTGGTTGATTCCGCATCACGTAATAAAAATATCAGGTGGAGCTAAACTTCCATCTTGGTTATGTGACGTTTAGATCAGATTCACCCCAAACAATGGCATAATACACCCTAATTTTATAATTGAAAAATATAAAATTGGCCACAAGAATGAGTAGAAAAATGACGAAGCAAAAAAATACTACAAAGGACATACAAATAAATAGGCGAAAATTCAAAATACAGGTTTCAATTGTTACTGTTTACTTTATGAATTTGCTTTAATAAATAATATTTATTTGGTTAACAATTAAAAAAGTCTGTTAATAATAGATAAAATAATAAATTGGATGAGATTCTTAGTTGGTACTTTTGATAGGAATGCTTTTAGAGAACATTTTGTGAAAATGTGATATACAAGAATCATTTCTTTCCAACCAAACCTTGACTCCGCATAATTGATTGGGATTTTTACTAGTTTTTCTTAATTATGTTCGAATAATGCATTGGGTGTAATTTAATAATAATGAAACACAATCGTTGAATGAGAATTCCAAATGAAGTTTCTGCCTGTATTGTTGTGTAGGATAGTTTTAATCGAATTATTGTGTTGAAAAGTAAACAGTTGTTTGTTTGTTTTGTTTGTCGTTGCATTGTAATCAATTAGATTAATTAGTGTTGATGTGTTTTTCAGTTGTGTTCTCCCTGTAATCCTGAAATGTATTGTAGTAGCAATGAACTGTTGTAATGGAGCCAGGAGGCGACATCACCGTTACAATAGAGAGAATAACCACCCCCATGTCGCCCCCATGCCGCCCCCGTGCCGCCCCCTCGCCATACTGTATACACAGAAGGGCTGAATTATGATTGCGGGCGCATACCTGCATAATTGTTACCTACAATCAACTACTTTTACCTTTGTGTGATCAATATTCACCCTAGTCACGAAAAAACGTAAACCCCCACAACGCATAATACGGAGGAAGTGACTTTTAGAAATGCTAATTGAATTGCTCGTTGATTTACATCCGCGACAAAAAAAATATTTTTAATCTGACTAATACAAACAATAATTAAATGTCAGCGAACCTCTGAAAAGCACTGACTGGGATTTTTAATATATTATTAGGGAAGAATGTGTAGTACAAAGAACGAAAGAGAAGAAAGGGTGTAAAATATTCCCAGGCATACGTCACCGTAAATACAATAGTAGAGTTACTTAGCTACACTTATGATCGGTTTTTTGTTAGTTAATGCCTCGTCTGAGCCTCGGGCGAGGCACTAATTAACAGAAAATCGATCAAAAGTACAGCAAAGCAACTCTATTACCGTCTTTACGGTGTACGTTTACGGCGACGCACGCCTAGGAATCACAAGCTTATAGAAATGGACAGGATACCTAATAGGTTAAAGGTTAAAGACGCGGCCAAATAGAACGCGAAATCAGTTTGCGGCGAACTGTCAACGGCTGGAAATATATGATAAAATTGTGCGCGCGCAGTTCGCTGTCAAATAACACGTGCAGAGGAGTTTAATGTAATTACAGCCTCTGACAGTTCGCCTTGAACTGATTTTTGACCAGGCCTTATAGATCTGAAATAGGATGAAAAAAACTGATGAATAGATGACCTGCAAAATTATCCTTGAAAAAAATAAAATAAAGATAAAAGTTAAAATGAAAGAACTAAGAAAGGAGATCCAGACAGATCCAGATACCTGAAAATATTTTCCTAAGCTGAATAGAGGAAGATGACAACAAATTAATTTCCAATGATATGACAAGGCACGGCACATACATACATGGTGTTGCTGTATGCTTATTCATCCACCAATGAGAGAACGAGCGCTTGTCACTGATTGGCGCTCCTGTTTGTTTACATTTATATCATTGGTGGAGATACAAGAATCACCAACGAGCGCTATGTCTATGCCGTGCCTTAATTTCTTGCAATCAGTTATAAAATAATAATTCCACATGAGCAGAAAAACATTCTGATGATGACTCTATTATTATTTATTTACAGTGAGACATTCACTGTTAATTTATTAAGCGCATTTATTCTAGCGTCATTTGAAAGCTTCTTTATAAAAATTGGAATTAACCTCATTTTTTATAGTATCAAAAAAGCATTACAGCAGTTGTGAAGAGCATAATTTCCGATGTTTTCATACAGGCAGAGATGTGCCAAGATCAAACGAATATTATAATATTCTATTTTAATATATTATTAATGCAATCATATGAAGTCTACTGTATCTTTCCTACATATTTACTTTATATCGTTTCATTACACTATATTGCTATATACAGAAAAAAAATATTCGTTTGACTTTGGCACATCTCTATAATAGTTGTAACGGATTCTCTTAAACCTAAGTTGTAATATTTATTTATCAAAATATCGTAAATTCATTTAACTGTCGTCAATTTTGATGTTTTAAAATTCTCTGCCTGTATGCGAAATCGGAAATCTCTGCTTATAATGGATTCTCTTAATCCTGACTTGTAATATTTAATAACGTAAATTCCTTTAATTGTGTAATTTATTAATATACTACTGTCTCTCTCTCCTGTCTGTTTTTATATCGAGGATAGAGCGTTGTATACTATACTATATTATTCGTTTGACTTTGGCACATCTCTCTTATAAATCTTGAAACTTTTAAAAACAATCAGACAAAATGAGGTCAGCTCTCCTTAAAGCAGATGCAAAATTGTAAAGAGGATACAGACAACGCGACCGGGTGGGTAAAAAATATATAGTATGTTCGATTGAATATTGAATGTAGTAGAGTAAAAGTGGATGGATGGTTGTGAAGAGGGGGTGAAGGGTGGTGTTCTAATTAAAGGGCACCCTCAGGTAGTTACCTGGGCTCTCAGTGCTCACAAAGAGCCCCCGAGTACTACAGAGTATCGATACTCAGGGACTCTTCACCTCAACACTCCATGCAATATTCCAATATTCTTTGTATTACCATCATCATCATCATCAGGCAGGTACTCTCCCCAAGTAATTGGCAGCCCAATTCACTCTTTTATATTCTACTTCATAACACTCTGTCATTTTATCCTCGAGTACCTACTATCGCCCCCATTCTGCATTATTATACTATACTAGGGTAATTTTAATTGAAATTTTCAATTTGTTAATGTTTTTTTATGTTCTGCCTGGTTTTTTAATAGGACGTTTATCTTTGAGTTTTGATTTCATTTTTGCCTTAAAGAAGTTTTAAAGAATTTTTTTATTTTTAAAATGAAGTATAAAAATGTGGAAATTGTTATGCATTATCAAATTAAATACACCTAAAAATATATTGAAATTATTTAATATTTTGAAATGCTCTGATTTGTTTTTAATACGAAGATAATAAGTTGTTTGTTTTTCATTCGAAAGAAGTTTGAAATTTTATTAAAATTATTAATAAAATAATATAACGCGGTTTTCATATGATGACAACACTCATCACAATATTTAAAAAGCAAGTCTCCCGATAAATACTTTTTTTGAGAATTTTCATTTATTATGCATTATTAAATATCTCTAAAATTATTTTGAAATAAATTTAATAATATTATCATTAAAATACCCGTTTCGAGATTTTAGATATGTATTAATAGAATTATACTATATAGAAAAAAAATATGACTCGAGGAAACGTAAGTTCATTTTACCAATGAACAATGGAAATTGATATTATTTTCAAAAATAAAGTGTAAATTTCTAATAATCCACTCAAATTTGATTTTACCTAAACAAACTGTTATTTAGCATTATATTTTGTTAATATAGCTTTAATTGTTGCTATTATATATTAATCTTCATATTTGTAAATGGGTTTTTTATTTTTTTCTCCATTCTTTCTATAAATAAATACTATTACTCATGTCAAATCTAAATAAAACATTCCCATGTTAGTTATAGGTAAAAAGATTTATATACTTTGTACACCTAAGACTATTTCCAAAGATGTATTGTTCTATCAATCAATGTAAAAACTTATGCATAATAAAGAAATTGTAATTATTAAGTAATGGTTTCCTAAACGTACGGCCCATAATTTAAAGATGTTTTTTTTTATTATTTATTTAAGCATTAACTTTACTATCGTCTTGTACATGTACGTTGTAAGTCTAGGAAACCAAAGTGTTATTAAATGGCCAAATTTATTATTCTATTTTAAATTCTGGTTATTAATTGAACTATTAATTACATAATAAAATGAAATTTGCATTCAACTTAATAGATTGTCCCTGTGTTATTTGAATAATGCTTTCGCTGATTTGCAATGGTTTTATGTGATAAATATGTTTAAAAAGTAGTTTTTCAATTGGTCTTAAGCGTCTGATAAAATAGCCCAGTAAATTAGGGTTTTACCTAAGAATTTTAGCTTAGAAGCTGTAATTTTGCATACACCTTTATTTCAATATTCTAAAGGTGGTCTGAAAAATCGAATGAAATTTGAAGACGGGTTTGGAAGTTATTCGAGGTCAAATAATCAGTTTTTCACGATTATATCAGTTTCTAAAGCTATTATGAAATATTATTCTTCCATCTGGTAACACTGATGGTTGATGGATCCGTACAGACATACATAAATACAACATACACACACCTTAGACATTTACATATTATATCCGGCCGTATTTTTTGACATATTTTATATTTATGTTATTGTTTTATATAAATAATATCCGAATAAGTTGATACAAAATTTTATAAATACAACATAGCTTAGAATTACAATGTCTTTATTCAATCCCGGTCGTTTTTTTTAAATATAATATAATAAAAAGTGTACATGTGTAATGTCGTAAAGATTTAATCGCGTCCGCCATAGTGAACTATGCATTCATGCGTCTACTATGTTAAACAGTTTTTTTTAATATTATATATAAATATATTATTACATTGAAATATTCCGTCTGGCCGAGTGTCTCTTATTTCTGTGAATTATAGAATCAGGCATTTGTAAAATGGTCGTCGTTTTTTTTTATATCTCGGACGATTTAAGCGCATTTATTTTAAAATCAACCGATGCAATAAACAAGTAATGATTTATTAGCGACGACCATTTATTTTAAATAATAAGAGATGTAAATTCGAGGTATTTTAGGTAAGGTATTCTCGCCTCATTAGAAAGAGTTAAAAAAAATTAATGGCGCATCGAAATCTATTGTTTGTGCTTTTCTAAGAAGCAACATAATCATTTACCAGAAAAACTACTCAAATTATTAATAAATTCAATAATTGTGAAATATTTTAATTGTTGGTGATAGACATATTCTTTCTTATGATTATTTTATAAGAGTGAATAATCAATTAAAATGCTTTCGTTTTCCTGTTATTATAACTTTTTACCACAGAAATAATGTTTAAGAAGGTCTGAATCACAATGGAGGAAAGATTCCAATATTTCTTAGACCCATATAACTTTATATTTACCTGCACACACAGTCTTAGCTAACACTTTGACTTTGCACATAGTGACCTACTGCAACTACTATACCACGAGCTTACTATAAAGTTACATAAAATAGTCCTTTAATGTAAATTAAAAATAATTATTAGGAGAATATTATCATATATTTTTGTCCACACGAAGATTTAATTAAATATTTGTTTTTTATAAAGGGTTACTATATTTAAAGTGGGTGTAATAATAATAATATAATAAATTATCTCCTCCTCATATGGTGCATTGACTTCACACCAATTATGAATATGAATTAAAAAAATAAATACTTGTATTCCATAAAATTTATCATGTAGGATTTTCTACGTTTTTTTCAAGTCCCATTTTTTTACGGTTAAAATATAACGGTTTTGTATTTCGCATATGTTTTTATTTTCTTGTATTAAATTGAAATAAACTTGGATATTTATAGATCAAACTTGTGTATAATAAAAAAATAATTTGTAAAGTTTGTTTTTAGTTGTTTTATTTGGCAAAGAATTAAGTGTAAGCGGCTGTACGACTCTCCCCTACTAAAGAAAATGTTTATTATATAATTAAATATTATTTATTAGAGAGACTTGTTGTGACGTCAATGCTCGTAAATTCTAGTGCCGCAACCTAGTGATATATTTCTTTCAAATATAATTCAATTTTTAAATGAAATCATAATTATTTACACCTTTCCCAACATAATTCATGTCAACTACCATGAGTATACTAATAATTATGATGATGATACTGTTTAGGAAAAACTCATTTTACGATTGTTTAAAGACTGGGCTGGTTTGTTCAAACAATGAGCTACATAACTCAAGAGTCAAATATCACAAGTGTTGCATTTTTGTGCACAAAATTGAACCAATAACTCTCGAGTGAGACAATGAATGTTGCCAATAACTAATGTCTTTGATTCCAGATATAACGATAATATTGCATTAAAATATCTCATTTTACAATACATTATAAGAGTAAATTTAGGGGTTAGGTGGAATATGAACGAATAATAGGATACGCCCTTATTCCATTACAATCTTTAGGATATCCTATTACCAAAGTCTTTCATCATATTAATGATGGAATTTTTAACTCGATTATCCGATACTCCCAATATACATATTAGCAAGCCATACAACTGGATGCATACATATCAAGATGGTGGACCAAGTAGACTGAGTCTGAGTGTGACCACACCACTTATTTAATCGTCAGTTCGTGTGAATTCTCGATAGATGTGTACATCGCTCTTCATTACTGTTAATCACCTTTATTGCAGTGTTGTCTCAGTCAAACTATGCTTCTTGGTCCACCATCTTGATATTTATCATCCACGGCCTTCTAATATCGGTAATTTTAAGTACCGGTATTAGTACGGTTGCTTTAAAGGATTTAAATAAATATAAAATATTAAGGCACGGCTATTAATTAACCACTATGTTCAATAATTTTAAAAATCCTTTTTATCGATGACTTAAATAATAAAAAAAAATGATGTTGAGTTTGTGGTTAAGAAACTGAGCGCCTTAGTTATACAGGGTGGATTTCAATTAACTGAGAATATTTTAGGGGGTGTTAGGGTATTGAAAGAATAATTGAAAAAAATATATTAAATTATAAAATTTTATTAGTTAAAAATTAAAAAAATAAATAATAATATTAATAGTGCTTTTGGAATCGAATTTGGGCCGCCATCTTAGGATCAGCTGTTTCTCTTAAGTATTCAGTAGTGATTGTTAATTATGTAATTTGGAATTTTTCATAAATATAATAAAAAAATATATTTAATTTTTCATTTCGATTATATTTGCGATACCCCACCACCCCATAAAATATTCTCAGTTATTTCAAATCCATCCTGTATAACATAAGTAGGTATTTTATTGTTTAATGAAATGTCCTTCGTGTAACTTTATAGGGATGCTTTAATACGTGCAAGAAATTCGTCTGTTCCTGGAAGTGAATCCGAAATGTCCAAGGACAGACACTCTTTGTTCTCCGGAAGACTAAACACACCAGGACCGCATTTTATATTATTTATATTAAATTATGTATAGTGAATAAAGTTAAAATCATCATCTGCACAATTAGAACGCGTCACCGTGTGTGAGATATAATATAATAAATAATTAAAATGATTATTATTAACCGGTCCTGGTGCAATTGTTAGCAGACACTTGATTTACGGCTGTCCATAGACAATCACAAAAAGCCGAATTCGGAACCGTTTGAAAATGGCGGCGAACGATCGTAAAACTTATTATTTCAGACATTCAAAGCCTTTTTGCAAAACAACAAACACATTATTATAAAATACAAAACCATGCCGACATGGAATACTTCTCCGCATGAGTAAAAAGTCACTCATCACTGTACCAAGGGCAAAACTAATAACACCCATTTTATATTATAGAGTAATAGATGAATTTGACAGAGGCAACACTGATTGTCTCACTCAGACTCGTCTGCTTGGTCCACCATCTTGATATTTATACGTCCAGTTGTATGGCAATAATCTATAAGACATTATGTACTAAAAAATTCTGATTTATATCATAACTTCACAAATACATATACAACATGTATTTGATTGAACTTCAAATATTTTAAAAGGTGGATAATAACAAAAATAGAGGCAACACTAATTGTCTCACTCAGGCTCGTCTGCTTGGTCTACCATCTTGCTATTTATACGTCCAGTTGTATGGCATTCTAATATCGGTGGTGTCGATTTAAGTATTATAATGAATTACAGTCGCCTAACAATAATCTATAAGACAACTATTATGTGCAAAAAAAATCTGATTTATACCATAACTTCACAAATACATATGTATACAAAATGTATTTGATTGAACTTCAATTATGTTAAAGGGTGGATAATAATAAATACAGAGGCAACACCAATTGCCTCACTCTTCTTGGTCCACCATCTTTATATTTATACGTCCAGTTGTCTGGAATTCTAATGTCGGTGGTGTCGATTTAAGTATTATAATAAATTACAGTCACCTAACAATAAAAAAATTCTGATTTTTACCATAATTTCACAAATAATTCATTAATGATTGAACTTTAAATACTTTAAAGGGTGGATAATAATAAAAACAGAGACAAAACTAATTGTCTCATATTGATATTTATACGTCCAGTTGTCTAGCGGTAATGATTCATCATATTAATAAACATTTCATAAACTGACAGTTTCAGTTTAATTTAATTATTAAATTTTGTTGAGCTAATGGGATAAAATTGGATACTTACTGTTCTTTAAATTTACGTTAAAATTTTGGCTTTTGCATATATAATTTTCCTAATTTACAGAAGCATCTTAAAATGTCTGTATTCAGTTTGTGATTTCTATCCATTTTCGATATGAAATAATATATTTTTTTATAAAAACTATCCTAATTCAATAGAAATCTATAATCAACTTAATAAGTAACTATCTGGCTACATTTTTAATATATTTTACCTAAAATTAAGTAAGCAATTAGTACACAAATATTGCGATGAATGTTAAAAAATATTCCATATATTGAGCAATTCCATATTCAAATAATTTCAGTGTTTACTTTTTAACACGCATGATTGCACGCATACATACCACAATTATAAATATTTAAACTTGTTTTAAATTATTGATAATCTAAATATTGTACTGCTCGTTATAGGCGTGTTTTATGTATATTTGGTGTTATTAGTATTGGATGCTTTCAGCAAAGCGGTCATTTGAAATGCTATTTCAGTGATGTGTTTGCTTTAATTCCTTTATTTTGTTCCCCACTCTTGATTGTGGCTCAGAGCCAAGAAATGCTGCATTAACCAATACCGGACAAATAAATTTTACTGTGTATAATTTTTAATACATTTCTAAAATAATTCATATCATAAATACACACACGCATATAATGCTAGTTGAAAATATTTAAAACAAATTGAGATGGTTTTTTATTAAAATAATATTACTATTACAATATTATTAATTCTAAATTATAGAAATATGATTTATTTGGAATAAATAGTTTTAAAAAATCTATATAGAGTCATTTGTGTGGCATCTGTTGAACAACACTAAAAGCTTTTGGGTATTGTCGCGCGCTGTTTTACCGGCCGGAAAATTCAAATTAAATAATACACGTATATTTGTTATAATAAAAATTTATATTATTAAGATAAAGAGTCCAATAATTTTATTAAATTTTGATTTTATTTATTGCCTTTTGTAACATAAATATTTCAAATTTTTTTCTCGTTACTTTTTATAGTGAGTGTATTCATAATAATATATTTAAAGCTTGAAAAATAAATCTATTATTTTAAAAGGGACTCTCTTTTTATAATAATTACGATAGCTTGTTAGACTATGTCTTATTAAATAAACAATAAACTCCATCATTTCAGAATGATATCCACGCTAAAAAGGCTATTCAACCTCGTTAAAGATTGTTTCTTATAAATATGACGAATTTTATCTAAAAAAAATGTATTTTGGCTTTCCTGTGAAATTTACCTTATCACGCTTTTATATATATTATAATTAATATGGTAATCCACCCCTTAAAATATCGAAGCACCTTTACATCGTTTATGTGCCTTTAGGTTTGATTCAGGTTAGGACATATTAGTTTAAAAAAATAGCTTTATTCGTTAGAAACTTATCATTAAATTGATTCATTTATATGAGTATTACATTAAAAACAATAGTGAATTTTGTTTGGCTCTTTTAGCTGCTCTTGATGGCAGAAAAACCGCGTCCTAAAATATTTGAAGTTCAACTAAAGTGTCGTTTTAAAATTTCTTATTATTATCATAGATATAAAAATTCGATATCGCATTGCATATAAATAATTCATATAAACCCGTGTATTGTTGCACTCTTCTCTCCTATTAGATAAAGGCATACGTGTGTCTCCCTCACTCAACACATTTATAGTGGCCACTGAGAGTGGTTGTGACAATACTTTGATATATTGTAAACATGTTAAAGAAGTAGTTTTTGGTAAAAAGTGAGGCTAGATGTATTTGAGTGTATGTTTGAGTCCATATGACATGTAGTAACAATGCATTTACCCATTTTACTGTGAAATATAACTGAAGATATGAAGAGAGATGTTTACAGTAGGTATAATGTTTGCCAGGTAACTCATGTTTTGGCCACTTGATCCACTTGAACTAAACACGCATTTAGCCACTCATGCGAGATCTTGTGTTTATATCTATGGAGATTATATATTTTTAAATAAATTGTGAGTTAAATAATGTATTGGCAGGCCTTGACTCATATAAGAGATGCAAGGCTGTGTTGAATGTGCCTTATCATGAATAAGTGTGGAGTGGCTCGCTCCTGAAAAGAACGAGTGCATCTTCAGGCGCTGATGATGATGCTACTTCTGCTGCTGATGATGATGATGAGGGTCAAGGTGTGTAATGTGTGAAGAGGAGGAAGTGGTGTGAGGGGAACATCACAGCATCCAACACATTATTTTTAGACCTACAGCATCTGGGACATGCCGCCACTTCGGCCATTGGTGGCCACAGCTTCTCAAACTATTCATAGATTCAAAAGAATCATAAAAAAATTGCTAGTATTGGTGTACAGCAACTCTATTCGTATACGCACCGCACACACACTCTCATTACACTATTATTTTGAATACGGCTGAAAATGCCAAAAGTCGCGCACATTCATACGCCCCAATATTTCGACAATTAAAGGGGGGAAATTTGTATATAGAATTATTTTTTATTGTGTTAAACACGATAATCTCCATATTGCATATCTGGATATTTTTTATTGAATAACTGATTTATTTTATATGAATTCAAATCAGGAGTGGTAGACTACTTCCACTTGCATGTATAAATATCAAGATGGCGGACCAAGCAGGCGAGTCTGAGTGACACCATAAAGTAATGGATTCCCAGCCATACACACGTCACCGTAAAGGTATACCGTAAAAACGATAGTAGAGTTACTTAGCTACACTTATGATAGGTTTTTCGTTAGTTAATGGCGTGGCACTAATTATCAAAATACCGATCAAAAGTACAGCAAAGCAACTCTAATTATGTCTTTACGGTGTACGTTTACGGCGACGCACGCCTAGGAATCACAGGCTTTACTTAACTTATTTCCGTGTTCCTCTCAGTTTGGCAGCTTAATCCATAAATAAGTGTTAAAATTTCAAAAATATATATCAGGTCTTAATTAACTAATTATGAATGTCGATGAATTGAGAAAATATATCTTAAGTAATGGTTTCCTAAGCGTACGTCACCGTAAACGTACATACCAAAGACGTACGTATTAGAGTTGCTTTACAATACTGTTGGTCAATTTATTGGTGAATATTGTTCATATGGACTTTGAAGAGCATAAAGGTGATAAGTCTATTATATTTGTGATAAATCTTAATTGAAAAAAATATTTTCTTGTTACGGTAATACGTCCATTATAGTTAGATTTTTTAAAGTATTATTAATTCATTAATATTGAGTTTCGATGATTTTTTGCTCAATTTTCAAAGAATATAACTCAACTCTATTTATATTTAAAAAAATGTATTAATTTAGAAGCACTGGCGTGTGAATAGTAGTTTGTGTCGTTCGATAGTGTTCTGAGTGAACTGTTCAGTAGATTCACTTTCCATCGTGTAAAAGTGTACATATTACAAACCAGGATCGTAGAGGGACTGTATCAGTGTGTAGTAATCGCCCAATACTGAACATAAAATAATGGGGTATGGTCCCAGTGACAGATAACCTACAAAACTGAGACAGCTGTAGTCAAAAATAGTACGACCGACCAGCAGCTGATTTCGATAATGGCTCATCTTAGAAAGCCAGTCAAGAAGTCACCCTTCGGCATCAAATCAACAAGAAGGGTAAACAATCATCATGTTTATTAACACAGTAAGGCAAAATAATATCACGTGTGGCCGTAAATAATACTGACTTCACGCAAGATGTTATTTTGATAAGAACTAAGTATAAGGTTATTTATATAAAAACATGGTTAATTATTTCTCATAATTATTTTAACTATTACATTATTTTTTTAATACAAATTATTTAATTGTTCCTCCTCGAAATGCATATGTTTTGATTGCTGACTTGCCTGTAAATATTGTATTGTTATTGGGAATGCAAGTTAGTGTGGTGTATGGTCAGTTGTCAACACGAGACTACGAGTCGTAGCTCGGCCCGGCGTAGAGGCTCTACGACTCGACAATGTTCGACTGTTTCCGCCGCCACCCGCTCTTCAAGATCGATAGCAAAGCACCGCACTACATTCCAAACAGTGTGATCAAAAATAAGCTTACGGGTCATATTATTCATTTTTTTATTTTATTATTACAAAACAAACGGCCGTATTTAATATAATTGTATAAACTATTTTATTGAAAACGGCCGTAAGATTCACACAACCCTCGCAACCACTACCAATTTTTTTATTTTATATTTTGAGAAATTTCAAAATTACCTTATCACTGCTACTACAGATTCACTATAACATATTTATTTACTTATATGTATGCTCGTTAAATTGACTTTAGTCTAAGACTCATTCCATGATGTGTGGTTTATCTGGTTCTACTGTTGTGACTAGTTGGGGACTATTATTCAAGACTGTGAGGATTGATCTCAATCTAATTAATTGTATTAGTAATATTGTTTGTGCATAGCGTGAGTAATAATACTAAATTATAAATGAAATGCATCTATATTTTATGGTTAATTGATTCGACAATATGTCACTAATTTAAATAATGATCTGGTTATCGAGCCAGTTATTCTGCTCTTGTGACTAGTTAGGGATTATTTCATGAATCATTCAAATAATTACAAAATTTAGATGATGCAGGAAATGACACAAGATTTTTAAAATATGCTTATGCTTCCCTTAAAATATTTGATGTTCAATTACAAACATTTTGTATATTTACCAGATAATTGGATGTATAAATATCAAGTGTTGCCTCTATCAAACTTCTGCTTGGTCAACCATCTTCATATTTAAACATCCTGTTGTACGGTCTGCTAATTTATCGGTTTTATACGCATTCGCCAATACTACGAATATGACGGCTGTATTCAATATAATAGTGTAAAGAGTGTGATAGTGAGTCGTGCTAGAGTTAAATAGCATTGGTGCGTATAAGAATAGTATTCGTGTAAACGCATACGCACCGCACACACACTTTCTCATTAAATTGTATACGATCTATGTGAACGTGTGTGGCCTGTTTAAGAAGACATACAAAATACTGTATACTGGATCTGAAGAATCATATTAGTGTTGCCATATCATTTATTTATATGAAATAACAGCTGAATATTTACAAATGCAGATAAACAACTGGGTAATTAATTAGTGGCTTAAGTCATGAATGAGGTTTTCAATTACAGAGTATATAAATAATAGTGTTTATGTTTAACTATCACTTGTCGATCTTTCAAATAACATTACACTGTATTTCACTTAATATGCTAAAGTTATTCGATATATTCAAGGACAAATAATATGTCACTTTGTAAACAATTAACATGATCATTGCGGATGTTTTTGTAAGAACAAGCTTGTTTCTTTCAGTGTCACTGTGAACAGAGTGTCAGATTATCGAATATGTCGGATTTTAGGGACTACAATTTTCCTTCGTTTGTATGAGTGTATATGTATAGGCTTTAGAATATGTACATGGACATTACTAGCGTAATAGCTCAGGGGATAAGAAGCGTGGCTACAAATACTGTGGTCATGGCTTCAAATCCCACTCAAGTCAAGATTTTTTTAATTGATTTGATCGGTTATTACGAGATCAGTTATCGATCCATTGTCTTGATCCAGGATTAGTCGGTGACCTGTGTAACTAGTAATAGTTAAGATCACCGACAGACAATTAACACGTTGTTGGGTCTAAAAAACCCTCTCAAAAGAGCTCCATCAGAAATGTAGGTTCTCTGGTATTCCAGACGACTGTTTTCTCTTAATAATAATAAAAATAAAAAAATGTATTAGTGACCGGGCATATTCGAATGTAGGACGTAATATTACATGCCGTTTCTATAGATAGAGCCGCCTTGTGGCCGAGTGGTTAGTGTAACGGATTCGTGAGTGAAGACTCCCGGGTTAGATTCACGGCACCGGAGTCACTTGGTAGATGTAGCTTAGCAAACTAGATCTTAAGTACTCATTGCTGTGTGGTGGCCTGGGAAACCATCTCTATTATATTATCCCATAAAGGCTACAGTGGCCTGGCCAACCCCTTATGAAAAGGGACTCCCGCTAATTGGGAAGGCGTTACGGGGTTTATTTGTTGTTTCTATAGATAAAAGTTCATTGAGCTTGGCAGTATTTGGTGTAAGGCAGCTCTATTCGTATACGCACCGAGTGGTTGTTTGTCGTTGTTGGAGCCGTTTTAATAAATAATAATTGCGAAGTGTTAAGTTAGTTGTTGGTATCCCTGTAGCGACAAGTCTCCCGCCCCATTCATGCGCCAACACAGGCTGCAGTATCGCCGCAGCCTTACACCAGGCTCTATCATCACCACTAGCAGCCATATACAGTATACAGTGTCATCATCACACCATGCAGCAGAGTTGATAGCGTGTGGTATGCGCATTGTGGTGGAGCAGTGCAGCAGCTAGGGCGGATGCCAACAGGGTCAGCCTCAGGGGGCGGATCCTGGGGGGCGGCTTGTGACATACGGACACCACGTCGGACCAGAGCAGCAGACCCTTGGTGCCTGCGAGGGAAGCCACCACCCGACACCAGCCATGTCGGAACATGATGGGCTACAATAGCTACAATCAGGGTTACAACAAGCTATTCACACAGGTACAATACAATACAATACAATACAATACAATACACACTCTATTTATGTAGGTCATAATAAACCCCCACGACCATAAAATAACCTAGCGTGTTTATTTTGTGAATAAATATATATAATTGTCTAGTGTGTGTGTATTTATGTGCGGGTCTTTCAACCATCAGTGTTACCAGATGGAAGAATAATATTTCATGTAATTATTTTACTACAATTAATACATATCTAAAATCTTGAAACGGCTATTTTAATGATTATAATATTAAATTAATTTCAAAATAATATTACAGATATTTAATAATAAATGACAATTCTCAAAAAACAGTATTAATGGGGAGACTCGCTTTTTAAATATTGTGATGAGTGTTGTCATCATATGAAAACCGCGTTATATTATTTTATTAATAATTTTAATAAAAAAATTTTTAGATGTATTTAATTTTATAATGCATAATAATTTTACATATTTTTTTACTGCATTTTCAAAATCGAAAATTTCTTCTAATCGATAAAAAAACTACTTTAAAGCAAAAATGAAATCAAAATTCAAATATAACCGTCCTATTAAAAAACCAAGTTGAAGATAAAAAATTTAAAATTTCAATTAAAATTATCCTAGTTTTAAATATTAGTTTAAGTTGGAATATAGCAAAAGAAAAAATGACCGCCACTAACAGGTGACCTAAACCGCGAAATCACTTAATTAATTTATTATTTTAAGCATTCTCAATGAATTAAAATTCCAGCCTGTACAATTCTTCTTGTTTAGATGATTACTATTGGAATATTTTAAGGGTATAAAGATATTATTTACGTATTTAACAGACACAATACTCACGCAACATTCACCACTGAGTACATTTTATCGAATTTACATATCGGTGAACTATTACAGTTTTTCTACTTTTCACCAACGTCTTTGAGCAGTCTCAAAGTTTGACATTTGCTCTACAAATATATGAAACAAGTAAGAGTAAATGTTAATTTTTTGTGACGTTTTCCCACATAATTCTGGTTGTTAGTGTATTTAATAAGAAAAGCAGTAAGTTTATATAATTAATGTGCCACGTCGGTACCACCGATGTATTAGCAGGCCATACAGCTGGATGTATAAATATCAAGATGACAGCCCAAGTAGACGAGTCTGAGTAAGATAGTTTTAGTGCTGCCCATACAATCTTTCAAAAATAATTTATACATTCGTTGTATTTTGGATACTTTATGTAAAAAAAAATATATGTCAAATAATATATCGGTGGTTTTGGCGTCGTCCTTATTTATTTAGGGATCCTTACTCAGTGTAGTGTAATAGGCCTTTAAGGCATGAAATTATTATTGGGAATAGGTTAGGTTAGAATCGTTTTATCGTATTGAAATATCAGTGATCGATTTGACTATTAAAGTTGCAATCCAGGAAATCAGAGTAAACCTGGATTGAGACGACCGATTTATTATGTTTTTATAGCAAATTTCAAACTTTAGACATGCGTATTTCGATTCTTCTAATTGAAACATGACTTGAATTAAATGAGAATATTTTAAGAGGCAGTAGGGAATCGCAAATATAACCATATTTTTTATTGTTAATAAAAAATTAAATAAAGATATTAATTACGTATTTAACAGAGAAATTCACTACTGAGTATTTCACAGAAACAGCTGATTCCATGATGGTGGCCCAAACTCTATTCTTAAAGCACTATTAATATAATTAATATTTTTTTCAATCAATTTAAGTCCACCCTGTATACAATTTCAATCAATGGTAATAGAAAAAATAGTGTTTTTTTTAATAAATGCAAATGAATTTAATGACCAATATACATAGAATACAATATTTTTTTGACAAATAAAAATAAAATAATACCTCTAAATTTCTGATAATGTATAGAATACCAAATGGGAATAAATGGGCCCCAATGGTCCTCATTTCCATTTAATTTACATAATCGTGAAAATGCATTTAATTTTGCTATTTATTCTATACCCAACCTTGTATTTTATAAATTAATAAGATTTAATAAAAACATTGTATTTTCTTTAGATTTTTAAATTCAATGATAATAAATAATATGACTAAGGAAATTTTCAATTAAAAATATCCTATTAAATTATTATAATCTGACAAATAAATAGCACATTCTTAATCATTAATCTTAATAAAATAAATCTTTATAGCAACCTTTAATAAATTCAAGTTGTATTTTTCCATGCATATTAAATTTGTAATAATAGCTTAGTAAATGACGTCATCAATACATCTTATGATTTATTCAATTTTGCGAATTATATTTCACATAACAGTACTTCAGCTAGTTATAACCATTATTATTTATATATTTTTTATTTGTTTAACTGGCAACACTAAAAAAATATATCAACTTGAATAAATGTTCATCTTGAGAGAAATGTTGTCCAGGTTGAAGCAATTATTTTTTTAACATTTTATTTACTTGGTAAATAATATTAGTTTGAAAACTACCGAATGTGTTATATTGATAAAAGTTACAGTTAATATATAAAGTTGACACATTTGTCCAACAATGGCTGCAACTGATTCTTGATCTAGAATAACTTTCTCAATATCGCAAGTAACTCGGCAAATACTAACAATAATAAAAATAGTCGATAGTGGTTAAGTTGCCATTTTTTATCTACATTTACGCCACATTTCCCATTTTCATACACTTCAGTGACTTCGGTTCCTTCAGGACGATTAACACGTAAATTATACAACAAAAAATATATTTTTAAATGCATTAGATGACTAACTAGAGGCGCTGCTTGTACTGCTCGTACTATTTATTTGTCACTTGTCGATCTTTCTTATAACATTACACTTAATATCTTAAAGTTTACCATTAAAAGTCGGCTTAATCGATTCAACGACAAATAATATGTCGGATTTAAGGGACTACATTATTGTAGATGGCCACAGCCCGCGTGTGTGTGTGTGTGAAGTATATGTATAATATGCGCATGTAGTATTGCAGGCCAAAAACAATAAGCATACACGTTTATTCATATACCCTATTTAAAAATAATTACATAGTTTGAATATCGTTTGAGTACAAGAATTTTTATTGGAGATTAATTATGGAATGACAGCGGCTTATTATTACGATATTATTGGACAAACCAATTAATAGCGCAATAATGAAATGAGGTTGGTTTTTACGTTATTCATACACACTCTTCTTTAAATAATTTATAGAAAAATGTGACTTGTATTAATATTAAAAAAAACCTTTCAAAAATGATTCCATTGTGCAAAAACCATATATTATTAAAACATTTATTAATAAATAAATCGAAACATATGCGACTAATTGAGACCAACACTCTAGATAATAATTATGAAATCCCTAGAAGGTCCTAGCAATTGAATAAAAAATCACCTTGTTTAAAGTACATGTCACATTTTAGCGACGACAGTGTTGCAGGTGGCTACAGCCCGCTTATGTGTGAAGTATATGTATAATATGCGCATAGTAGTGCCAACCATGTTCCTATGTATAAAAACAATACGCATGACACTATATGTATATAAGTTCATTGATTACCCTATTTAAAAATAATTAAATTATTAAATTGTTTGAATAGTATTTTTATTGCGGATTAATATGGAATGAGAGCGGCTTATTATTACGATCGTTATTGTACACACCAAATAAAAAAAGCATAAAAAAGAAATAAAAGTAGTTTTCACATTTTTTCATACACTCTCTTTAATTATCTATAGAAAAAATATGACTTGTATTAATATAAATAATAACCTTTAAAAATCCTATCGTCCATAAAATCATCCAACAATTTATGAATAAATAAATCGAAGATAATTTACCAAAAATAGCGTAGATATGCGACTAATTAAATATTAATTTAGAAAAGCTAGACGTCCTAACAATTGAATAAAAAAATTACCTAGTTTCATAAAAGTGACTAAAGTAATTTCTCAACATCTCTGACTTGTTCAGAGGCCGTAATTGGTCACACTGAAGTTGGAATAAATATTAAATAAATCATAATATACTTTATTTGGAATAGTTTATTTAATTAGATGATTCACTTAAACAATATGTTTGTTTGTTTGTTGTTTTTTTTTAAACAACAATTGCCATAATTTATCAATGAAGCCACAATATAATATAGTGTTGTATTGAATAAATTGGATAAATCAGGTCACAAGGCCACACAATCATCACTGAAGCACAAATATTCAGTGTATACTTTTAATTTAATATCAAAGAAGCTGTCAATGCTGTCTGTCAAAACGACACAAATGTAATTTATGCCGTTGTGTAATATTATTGATCTAGGGATGCCCTATAATCACATTCTGTATATTATTCAATAATATAAATATTAAGTAACGACTTTTATTGCGGTTAGGTAAGGTTACAAGAATATTAAATTTACAATTAAGTATTTTAAATAGTATGGCAAAAGTCCCATGTTAATTCCCCTTGGTTATTTGACGTTTAGTATCAGTTAATCAATATTTATTATAAAAAGTCTACACAATTCTTACTGAAACTGGTCTAAACATCACATAACCAAGATAGCGCGCGTTTAAAATGGCAGTGGGACTTTTGACACACGTTTTAAACTTACATTCTTGTAACCTTTAATTTTAATCATGCACATTTTTAATAACTAGATTCTGTTTTTATATAATAGATAAATAGTTAAATCAATTTTTTAAGTAAATTATTTATTTTCCGCGACTACAAAGATTGAAATAATAAAAACTTGTAATGGAAATGGGGGTTGTTTTTATAAATTTATGATATACAGTGACCTTTCTCTTACTTTGAAGGTCAAGTATGCGAAATATTACAATAATATTTATTTATTATCCAATTTCTTTATTAAATATAATTTACATACAATGTTTTGATACATTATGATTAGATGTTAAAATATTAAAGTCTTTTACTTATTTTAATACGGAGTACAATCAATTAGTAATTAAAATAATCAATAAGTCATAACATAATTTATGTGAAAAAATACAAAAACCCACTTGTAGAATATTATTCTATTTTATTATTGAAAATTTTGGTGCAAATATGCTGGGTAAACTTAAAATATTAAATGTGCTTTTGGAATCGAGTTTGGGCCACCATCTTGGGCTGTTTCTGTGAAGTACACAGTAGTGAATGTCATTACTGTGTGTATTGTGTCTGTTAAACTTAATATAAGTTTCGCTTATACAACATGTCTTTTATTGATACTCAAATAATTAAATGTAAGGAATGGTAATTTAAATGTAACAAAGGCGCACTATTTTATATATTTATTATTTTAAAAAGTTTGAGAATCTTGCGTATTTTCTTATTAGGTGATTGACCGCCTGATTTCAATTTGTATTGTCATAGAATTCATGAAACAACAATAGTACGTAAACAAGAACATAACCTCAATACGGCACACACGGTCAGCAACCAGAGACATTATGACAACATAGTGTTTACAATATTAGTTCTTGTTGATGCAGATACGGTCAGCGACCTTGGGCGTTATGACAACATTATGTTGTCACCCTTGTTGTTATTATTCATTTGAACTTGACCTTTTTTAGATAATTTTTTTTATACGAAAAAAATCTTAGCCCCCCTTTATATATTTTTTAATGGTCGTACTGGCATTACATAATTACGATAAAAAGATTTTAGTGTTGTATTTGCGATACAATATCAGTCCATATTCCCTGTATAGGTTTAACTTCAAATATTAGCTTTTATTATTGAGTAAAACTGTATATTCAACACAATAAAAGGGATTTGATAATAATTCTCCAATGTCACGTGATCAATGAAGGTATTTATTATTGCATAGCGCGATTTGAATATGGAACAGTATGTCACTTGTTTAAATCCTCAGTCGCGTTCTGGCTGTCCCGCTTTATAGTCATTGTGCGATGACTCGCCGGTGATAATTGATGATTATTACTTGGTATAATGTACCTGTGTTGTTTTACGACGAGAAGGGACAACCTTGTAGTGTGCCGCTGTCTGGTGAACATTCATATCATTCACTGAAAAACTAACCCCGCTAATATCATACATATTGAAACAAGTCAATCTTCAAGTCACATAAAATGCAGATTGTTTCTTTAAAAACGGTATGTAAATGCACAATTTATAACATGGCCCGCACTACTACATGCGCATATTATACATATACTTCACATATAAGCGGGTAGTGGCCACCTGCAACACTTTCGTCGCTAAATGTGACACTTACTCTAAACAAGGTGAGTGTTGGTCTCAATTAGTCGCATATGTTTCGATTTATTTATTAATGAATTGTTGGAGACTTTATTAATTTATAATGATTTTTTTTTCGCACAATGGAATGACTTTTCAACTGTTATTTAATAATTTAATTATTTTTAAATAAGGTATATCAATAAACGTATATGCTTATTGTTTTTGGCCTGCAATACTACATTCGCATATTATACATATACTTCACACACACGCGGGCTGTGGCCACCTGCAATAATGTAGTCCCTAAAATCTGACATATTATTTATCGTTGAATGTATCAAGCCGACTTTTATAAAAAAAATAGCAATATATATATATATATATATATATATATATATATATATATATATATATATCCAATTTTACACATCCGAATTAACTTGAATTTAACCGGAGGTGGATTAACTTACCGCAAACGGCTGTGATTGGTGATATAGTCATATAATACAACATTAAAGTTATATTGATATATTATTTGCGATTTAAATATCGTAAAAAAATACTTTCCGCTCTTAGAGGATAATCATATTTTTTATACTTGGTCGTATTAAACATTTTTTAAATATAATAATTTATTTAATAAATTTCTTTTGGACTAATTAAAGGATTCTCTCAACTAGTTTATGTATATATATATTGTTTAATTATTTTTATAAATACTCGTGCTTAAGTAAGAAAGACGTTCCAATAAAAAAACACAATAGCGTACAATTTTAACTGTCGCCAAATATAAATACAAAATATTGACTATAACCAACAATCTAAATTCGATTCCGGATAAGTTATAAATTAACTCCAGACTTGAGGCTTTTAGCTGATGTAAATTATTGAGTGGAGGGTTTCAGTTTGAAGTCCTGAATACTGAATGTATTCCAGCGATTGAATTATTCAGGGATAAAATTTTCCATATAAAAATATAAAGGATTTAGCGCCAGGACTATTTTAGCTTGGAGATTGAGTCATTGAGATAAATTTTAACTAGAAATTTATTTTAGATAATGATAATCGTCTCAAAATAGAATCTTAGATTAAAATATGCGATTATAAACACTGACATTGAATGATTTTAAAATTAAATTAGTGTTTTTTTTTTAGTACAAGGTGAACCTTTTAATCATTGAGAATATTTCAGCTCCAGAGAATATAACATCCATATTTATTTCCGCTAATAATAATAAGCTGCTGTGATTATATACAAAAAAATGACCGTGGATCACGTGACAACCGAACTGTGTATTTATTTTTTTGTAATTTTAATGGGAATAATATAACTAAGAATATGTAGTTTCAAGGTTTTCGAGTTGTTCTTTAGGGAAAACGGCATTTCAAAAAAACACGCTATATTAAAAAATACACAAAGTCTCTATAATCCGGAACTTTTTCGACAATATTTTTTTCACACAATTTAAACAAAAATATTTGACAATAAATATAATGTAAAAAAACAGACCACAATCAGGATTTTCCTTTCAATACTTAGAAATTCGATAATCTGGGATTTTTTGGTAATCTGACAGTTGTCTTTCGAATAATCTAGACTATATAGTATTATTAGCCCCCCCTTGCTATGATTATTAGGTAAATTTATACAAAATATATATATATTTAACTTCCAAGTTCACGCACATTAAACTCGTCGTATTAACTGTCGAATTAAGGTAAGCAGGTGTTTTTAATTAACAAAATATGTAGTTTTAATGTATCTATATTGGAGCGCATCCAAGTGTCAATGCCAAAGTATGGAATAAAGTATTATTATTGAATGAAATATTAATATTATTAATATTATTACTAGTTGTACGTGATATTATTCCCATACTTTTTCATACTCTACCGCAATGCGACATATTATATATTATACATACTTTTTAATTGAAAACCTCATTCATTACTTAGGCCATTACTTAATTACCCAGCTGTTCATCTGCATTTATAAATATTAAGCTGTTTCTTTTTCATATAATTAACTTAATAATAAAATAACATGGCAACACTGATATGATATGAGTATTTTTCATGTATTCTAAAGAAGGCCGCTCATGTGCATACATACATATATCTCGTATTCAATTTAATGAGAGTGTGTGCGTGCGGTGCGTATGCGAGAACACGAATTCTATTCGTATACGCACCAATTTCTTTTCACTATTATATTGAATACGGCCGTCAGATTCGTAGTATTGGCGATAACGTATAAAACCGATATATTGGCAGGCCGTATAACTGGATGTTTAAATATCAATATGGTGGACCAAGCAGATAAGTTTGATAGAGACAACACTTGATATTTATATATCGAATTGTCTTGCATTATTATCAGTGGTAAATATATAACATTTATTTATTTACATATAAACGCTCACAAGAGCTTTTTTTTTACATAGCAGAACAAAAATTAACAGAACATTAAAAACACACATGTTTCAAATATTTGAAGGGGAGGATAATTTTAAAATGTTTACCACTATGGGTTAAGCGTTTGTGCGCAAACAACTACAATAGTCGGAAGCTTGTTATTGGCTGTTCGATACCCCCACTACTCAAAAAAGACTCATTGCGGTGCTCTTATGACAAATAATACCTATATTCACCCTCAAATATATTATTGTCACATTAAAATACTCTTTTTTATGACTGACTATTTTAAATATTAACTAAGCTTATTTAAATATAATATAATGATGATGTAATAATATTAAGTATGAAGTGGCGCCCGCCTCTGTGTCGCGTCACAATAACCACCATTATAACTCACACAGTCACACATCGTCATTATAGCATATTATGTATTCAAATATAATTATTATACATATCTCCTTAACCTCATTGTAGTCTTCTCTTCATATTATTACAGATTCTATGTAGTATTTTATTACCTATTCAAAAATTTATAAAGCGTAAATTTGATTAAATATTTTTTGGTTGCACGTGTGCGTCTGATCTTACATTAAAGAGCAAATGTAATTTTGTGATGTTAGTAATCGCAATCATTCGCGGTAATTTTTCAATATATAGTGGGTGCATCAGTTTTTGACACCCCCTCCAGTAGTTGACACTTTCAACATTGAATCGGATGAAGATTAAGGATTGTGGGCGTATTTAAAAAAATAAATCCATTTAATCAATGTTTAAAATTGTAGAGTCCTTATGAAAAATATTTGGGGTTCTTTGATTAATTCCAATTAAATTATGAAGAGTGAAAGTTAGAATTTATTTAAGGGTGTCAATTACTGGTGCACCCACCATACATCGTAGTCGGTGAAGGCGTTACTTTAAATAAAATATATTCAGCCAAATAGTTATTGATTGAAAAAAAATCATCGCAAATCGCAAAAAAAAAAAAATCGCAAAAATTCAAAATTCTCTAACGATCTGTGTAAATTATTGCTATGGGAATTTACTAGGGGGTTAATATTTTTTTATGTTTTGTTGATTTATTGTTTTTTTTTTAATTTCATGCATGCTTTTTTATTTGTGAAGTTGACATATGAACAAATACACCCCGTTGTTGGTAAGGATATTTAAAGTTAAAGAGGTGTTTTAATTTATTCAAACGTGTACAATAGCCAGGGCATATTTTTAATATTAATTTATGATTTATTTGTCAGGGTTCTGCAGACTCAAACTATTCCCAACCATCTTCAGACCTGTCTTTGGACGAAGAAAAAGAGCTGCTGAGGAGGGAGAAGGAGAGGCAGGCACTGGGGCAGCTAGAGAAAGCCAGAGTAAGGCCCGCTTCAGACTATGCATCCTATATGTATCTCCGCCAATGAGAGATCGAGCGCTTGACACTGATTGGCGCTCGTCTTTGTTTACATCTCTCTGATTGGCGGAGATACAAGTACAACTAATATTAATTGTTATGTTTGCAGTCAAAGCCTGTTGCGTTCGCAGTCCGCACGAACGTATCATACGATGGCTTAGTGGATGATGACTCCCCAGTGCATGGAAGTGCCATCTCCTTCGAAGTGCGGGATTTTCTTCACATCAAGGTATATGTTTTTTATTGAACTTATATTTTAAAGAATTTCTTGTGACGGCAATACTAATGTGTGCCATTATAAAATAACCAGTGTGCGGGTGAACGTCACAAGGTCACAACATAACCTCTCAAATGTCGTTGTATGAAATCGTGATACAGGTTTTTCAAGGAATATTTGAATCATCTCGTTGTGTTCCTAGATTACTCTTACTAGTGTGACTTACCTGTGACTGTAGGGGTAACTCAGCTCACTGCAGGAATACATATGTGAGAATTTTGAGTGCGACATAGGGTGAACAGTAACTTTGCTGTTGATGATGATCGTCATTAACTAGTAAAAGTGTACAGTGACGATATCTACTCATTACCAGCTAGTCTTGCAGTCAACAGCAATAAAAATAGTGCAGTCAGAGTAATACAATGAGAGGTTAAGTAATGGATTCCCAGGCATACCTCGCCGTAAACGTACACCGTAAATACGACAGTAGAGTTACTTAGCTACACTTATGATCGGTTTTTTTATAGTTAGTGCCTCGTCCGAGCCTCGGGCAAAGCAAGTCTATTGCCGTCTTTACGGTGTACGTTTACGGCGACGCACGCCTAGGAATACCAAGAATTATGTGTAAATGTCATTACATACAATATAAAGACATTTTAAAAAAATTCATTAAAAATTTAACTAGCAGACTTTGCCCAATTATGGATGTCCCAATATATTACATACAATATTCTAATTATTCAGTTAAAAAAATTGATGTTGTATTTCTTAGTGACCGTGTGTGCGTCCCCTTATAATCATGAAAAGCATTGCTGAAAATGTTACGCTGGCTGAAACAGGTTCACCTGCCTGACACACAAACAACTACAGGCTACAACAGCCTGACCCATTTTCAGCCTTCTTTCATTACTTACAACTACAGGTATCACTCTAAAAAAATTGTTGTATCCTGAAAAATACTCCAATTATATGACACACAATTCACTAAATATTCAAAAATTTATGGAAAATTGGTAGGTATTGGATTCACCTAACCAAAAAACCCTAAGATACTACCAGGTTTCGAATTATTTTGTAAAATAGCCGATTCAATATCTTTGATTAATGAAATTTTCAAAAGGTTAAAATTGAAATGACAGAGATTTTTTGATATATTTCAAATAGGGTAAAGTGAGAAACTGTAATTACAAAATTGTACTGCAATATTTGATGAAACCAACCCTCTTTTTTATCAAGAAAAAAAATCTCGTTTTAATTAATTCTCTAAAATATTCATATTGTGTACGTGAAATCAATAATTGAGAATATTTTAAAGGGGAATGGTGTATTGTAAAAAGAATGTTTATTAATATTTTACAGCTCGACTAACTTCACAGATCGACTCATCTGTTAGTGAAAACTGGCAACCATTTTATTTTTTGAAGCCGCAGTCAATCGATACCACCGATATATTAGCAGGCCACATAAGTGAATTTATAAATATCAACATAGCGGACCAAGTCGACGAGTCTTAGTGAGACAACACTAAATGAATCACCTTGATTACAGTGTTGCAAAAATGGTTGTTATTTAAAGGCCTCGCTCAACAGAATATTCGCGGCGAACTGTCAACGTGTGCAATTCGACTGCCCACGCCAATTAGCTTATATATCGCCTGCTCCAGCGTATAATATCGTAAGTGCAAAAAAAATCTATACTGAGCCACATATGATATGTATGAAACGTCAAAAAACGTTGATTTTCAATAATTATTTAACCTATTAAGTGGGACTTTTTCGAAATAGTAAAATAGTCTTATTTGACCGGCAACTAATGTAGATTCATCTATTATCTATAACACATTTCATGTATCTGTCAATAGAAGGTATTTAATCGTAAATTCTTATATGTTATAAATAATAATTAAACCGAGTGACACTTGACAGGCAGTGTTACCAGATTGAATATGTGGCTCAGTTCTATAAAGACTTAAATGCACACAGATTTTTTTGCACTTGGGATATTATACGCTGGAGCAGGCGATATAAAGATGCCAATAATACTTGTAAAGAGACTTCAAAACCATAGCACAGACAGGCACCAAAGGTTTCGTGTGTCAGCCGCTTGGGGCGCTGCTTCTACCGCCTCATGTATTCGTGACCGGGCATATTATTCATTGGCGCACAATATAAAATATTGTCAATTAGTTAAAGGCTGTATATTGATATAAAATGATATATTTGTAGGAAAAGTACGATAACAACTGGTGGATAGGACGACTGGTGAAGGAAGGCTGCGATGTCGGCTTCATCCCGTCACCGGTCAAGTTGGAAGCTGTCAGGGCCCAAGCAGCAGCAGCTCGTAGCTCCCGCCTTTATGCTGGCAAGGCTGGCTCTTCATCCTCAGGCAACTTGGGTGCACCGCCCCCCGCCGATGCCAGCAGAGGTAGCACCCCACCCACGCCCGGTACGTCCTGCCAATCTCCGTCTCAGATCGCCACTCAGTCAACAGCTAAATCACATTCACAGAGATTCATTATTATACACCTGAATTAACTAAACGACGTGTCTCCTAATAACAATATTTGCATTTGCATTTACGCGAGTACGCAGGCCAGAATGCTAGACAGAACTCGCCCGTACAGCTGTGAGTCGTGGTCGCTCATTGTATGGGAATTCGGCTAAATTATATACTTTACAATATATTCACATTACGATCTTCATGAAAAAAATATCACCTAGTCTTATATATCTACTCTACACAATCATTACATTTTTATAAGCATCACTATCATATCTATATTTATATTCAATTAATACACCCAAAATATCAGTCAAAATATTTTATCTATAATATAATATATCGTTTCTACAACAAGAATTAATTATAATTTGTACAAAAAACCAGCGTGATAGCTCAGGGGATAAGACGCGTGGCTACAAATACTGTGCTCATAGGTTCGAATCCCACTCAAGTCAAGAATTTTTAAAATTGATTTGATCGGTTATTACGACTGGGAGATCGGAAATAATATTAATAAAATCCCGATCGATCGTCTTGATCCAGGTTTACTCTGATTTCCTGGATTGTAAGGTAAAAATACTGAGGCGATTATTAAGTTGGGCAGAGCTGCTCTGTCGGTGACCTGTGTAACTAGTAATAGTTAAGATCACCGACAGACAATTAACACGTTGTGTGTATAAAAACCTCCTCAAAGAAAGCTCCATCAGAGATGTAGGTTCTCTGGTATTCCAGACGACTGTGTTATCTCAATAAAAAATAAAAAAATGACCGTAATCGAGTTTTATTAGATATTTTGGTCGTATTGATTTAATAAAAAGGTAAATATGATTGATATGCATGTAAATATGTAAAATTAGTGTAGAGTAAATAAATGGAAATATGTGATATATTTTTCATGAAGATCGTAGTGTAAATATGTATATTAGAGTAGTGTAATGCTTGAAATGTATATAATATCGCCTGATTTCCATACTTCGCGTACTGTATTTGCGACCACATTACTAAAGTTTCACATTCAACCTTCCGGCCCGTGTAAGAACTCTCGGTGGCCCCGATTTACCTCATTGTGTGTGCTGCATTACGCTACGGTTAAACCATTGTTATATCTGTTTTCTTTTTACAATTCGTTCCTTTTACGCAAAAGCGCAATAAATTGTGAAAGAGACAATAATTGTCTTCCTTTATTTATATCTTTCGACTCGAACAATGAACCACCGATATTAGAAGGCCGGACAAATGAATGTATAAATATCAAGATGGCAGATCAAGCAGATGAATTTGACAGAGGCAACACTAATTGTCTCACTCAGCCTCGTCTGATTGGTCCACCATCTTGGTGTGTATACATACAGTTGTCTGGCATTCTTATCGGCGGTAACGGCTGCATACATATAAAGAAAAAAGACATCATTACTTTATTAATTTTCCATATCTTATTTTAAATTCATTCGGAGACAAGTTGTATGAAATTGAGGCGTATACTTCCATAACCACGAACTCAACATTTACGTGTTTAGAGTTTATTAAATAAACTCTAATAATAATAAAAAAATCTGTCATAATAATAATCCTCAAGAGCATTCTTTCGTGTTGAGTTCTTGGTTATGGAAATGAACACCTCATTTATCAAAAAAATTCAGCTCTGTAATAATGTTATTCTCGGTGTACAATTTATATACATAGTATTTTAATTTATTAATCAAAGTATCATTACAAAGTTGGATTGAATATGTTAATCCCCAAGTATTTGTAAATCTATTCTACTTTCTCTAAATATAGAAAAACATTTAATCATTATCTATTAGAATTAATCTGATTCAATCCAACTATAAGTTTTGCTTTCATATTTTTCATTTTCCATTTTCATTTTATTTGCTGTTATATCGTGTTGTGTCAAAGAATGTGTGTTTCATAAAATGCTAATGCAAGTTTTAACCCCTTGTATAATCATTTCATGTTTGAATGTTAACTTGATGTTTTATTTTGCATATTGTGTATTAACAAAATTGAACCCTACAAATATTTTATATACAAATATGCACCAAAGTATTGTTACATTGATTAAAAAAATATCCCCGCATTGGTTGTTTTGTTTAAAGCTTATATTTGTTTGCTTCTATGTTATTTGTGTAGATGTTGTATGTGATGTGAATTTAAATGATATTTGTGTTGTTGTATAATTTGTTATATTTGTCCGAGTGATTGTTATATTAAAGGATGTTTAATTCATTACCAGAAATATTGTTTCCCACATTTATTTAGCCAAGCATAATTTGATTTACTAACACATGTGGAATCATCTTTGATATTATTTTGTTTTTTTTACAGCTTTTTTATTATTTATTTTGTTCACACATTATTCACATTCAATTCATAATCATCCACAAATCCGTGATTCTTTTCCTTTACTTCCTATCTTGAGCCTATGAATACCTAAATCCAAATGCCCTTTTCTTAATGTTAAGTAGACTATATGAATACTGTTGTGATATTTAATGTTTATTTCTTTTATTTAAGGTTCCACAGAATGGTAATTGTAAATGAAAATAGCATGTGTATTATTATTTTAAAAAATCATTGTGTCGTACAAGTGTAAGTATGATCTGTTCTTATAAGAGAAATACATCAACAATATGTAAAAATCACTGTTGAATTGTTTTTGTTGATGAATTTCTATCTGAAGGCACATAAAATTAGTACAATATTAAATAATTATAAAATAATCGATTCTAATATTTTATATGCCTTTTGAAATTTGCTCGAACAATGTCAAGTGTTGTCTATTGGTGTTAAGTATTTAAATCCAAAAAAAAATAAAATAAAATAGTGAACAATGTGTAGCTTTAGCAGAAATAGGAACATATTCGGAAAACATGACAAAATTCTATCACTAATTGGGCATATTATTTTTATTTATAATGATAAACATCTTTCTGTGATTGCTAAATTAAATGAATATAATATGCTCAGTGCTTTTTTCAATCTGAATATATTGGTATTTTGTATAATTAATGTGAATTTTTCAAACCGTCAGGTGATGATTCTGACTCGGTTGCTGGCGGACGGACAACCAAGTCGAATCTTCAAACTCCTCCTGCCAAAGAGAAGCGTAAACCTTTCTTCAAGAAACAGGAAGCAGCTACTCCATATGACGTGGTGCCTTCAATGAGACCTGTAGTTCTTGTCGGTCCTTCATTAAAAGGTTATGAAGTCACCGACATGATGCAAAAAGCACTTTTTGATTTCTTGAAACATCGGTTTGAAGGAAGGTAACAAAATCATACTATTGATTGATTTTATCTTCAAGGTGGTATTTAATTAATCTTAATCATCGTTTTCAGAATTATTATAACTAGAGTAATGGCAGATATTTCATTAGCTAAAAGATCATTATTAAATAATCCATCAAAAAGAGCAATTATGGAAAGATCGAATTCTCGATCTACATGTTTGGCGGAAGTACAGGTATTTTATAATATGTAATTAATAATGATTAATTAATGTGTTACTAACACAAAAACATATCTATAAATTGACAGTATAAACATGGAGAAAAAAACAAATTTGTATGGTGCAACAATTTATTTGATTTTAATTTATTTAGCTTTAATTATAATACAACTTGAGTTACAATTATTTAAGATTATGTTATGAGTAAAACTGCATAATGAATCTGTTTTTTTTGTAGATATTTTTTGATAATAATTCTTGTAAGTATATAATATGTTTTTTTTGCAGGCTGAAATAGAAAGAATATTTGAATTAGCTCGAACACTTCAACTAGTTGTTTTAGATTGTGATACAATTAATCATCCATCCCAATTAGCCAAAACTTCGCTGGCGCCAACCATAGTTTATTTGAAAATTTCTAATTCCAAAGTATGATTCGTGTAATTTATTGTGATGATTTGCATTTATTGTTTTGCTTAATAAAATTACAGGTTTTACAGAGATTAATAAAATCTAGGGGTAAAGGCCAAACAAAAAATCTATCAGTACAAATGGTGGCCGCTGAGAAATTAGCTCAGTGTCCGCCGGAAATGTTTGATGTTGTATTAGACGAGAACCAATTAGAAGAAGCCTGTGAACATATAGCAGAATATTTAGAGGTAATATTCAGTCCTTATTTAAAAAGCCATTATAAAATAAATGTATTAATTTGTATGTGTGATTTTTTAGGCATATTGGAGAGCGACTCACCCCGTTTTAACATCGACAGTGGGCGGAGTGCCTCGACCAATGCAAGCGAATCCCTCACCCCAAGCTTCACCGACAACACCCACAACTCCAAATACCTCCGGTAATCCCCACGATAGAAATCATCAAACTCCAGGTAAGAGCTCATTTGCATTTTATATCTATTCAATATGTAAATTTAATTTTGTTCCGATACAACAACAATTTTAAATTCTATGTAAGACTTAATTCTGCTACATAATATTTTAATTGCATGGCTTTTATTCCATTCACAAAATTATAAATCGATACACAAGAGCATAAAGATTAAAAATATGTCCACTATACATATTTTCAAGTAGATATTACCTAATTTAATGCACATTAAAAACAAACTTTAAATGTGGACGTATTTCCATTGTGCTGTTTCCTAAATTCACCAGTAAATTATCTTATGATATGTTTATTTTATCCCATATTTGCAAAATTAATCCAATGTTTGTATAATATATTTAATACAGTGGAATCAGCTTTAATGTAATCAAAAAAATTATTATCTATATTGGAACATGGATAATTCAATAAGTAATGTTTATTTCAAAATACATTCATTGCCCCCTTTTCAACATGAATAATATTAATATTTATAAGTGTTAAAAAAGTTCTCCGACCCCTGCAAAAAAAATTTTAAGTGATTTATTTATAAAGATGGTCATTTAGCATATTACAAAAGTAAAAAAACCCATGATTTATATTTTATTGATAACTTAAGAAATGACTCCACTGTATTTAAAACCTCCTAAATGCAAGTTGATGTTTATTAACAAAGTTGAAAATATTGAATAGTCTGTGTGAGTGCACGTTGAATGATCCACTGTTCCATATTTTCAACATAACTAAATAAATTCTTCTAAATGTTGCATCAGTATAATAATGCCAATGCAGGATTTAAAGAGTGTGTTGTTGTTGTTTGTAATTCCATGATTGTTGACCCTTTGCACCGTGTTTTTTGTATGGCTAACAGGACATCACGACCACTATGGTTACTCGTCACACGACAGGGAACGAGGTAAAACTGTCTTCTATGCATCTAAGATTTTTAAACAACAAAGGAGAAAAAGCAGGATAATCTTTTAACATACTGAACAATAAATTGACAAAATTTACACTAGAGCCTTGATAATTGAACACCCAAAATTTATTTTATACCCTGTTCAAATGATTGAAGCTTTCGGATTATAATTTGCAGATATTTTGAGAGGCATCATAGTTTATTAAAAAATTCCAATATGTACATTACTTTAACAAGTATTATTTTACATTACAGAAAATAATTCATCCCTAATTACAGTGTTCATTTGGATTATCGAGGCCCTACTGTAAATGATCACAAGATTGATTTTTTTTACTATGCACAACCACATTGCTAATATTTCTTTATGAATGCTTTTATTAATATATTTTTTCTTCCAAAACTAATCCATTTATTTTTTAATATCCAAATTGTTATGTTGTATAAATTTGTAAATGATTTATTTTTTATTTTTGTTGTATAATTTCCTATCATTATTATTTGTTTCACATTTCAGTTCACGCCAAAGGCCGCGCACGTTGAAAGATGTTTCCAATCATAAAAAAACCCTTTGTTAGAGTTTGCAATCCCTTTTCAACCGAGAGAGTTCTTCGTCAGTATTTCAGGTTTTCCATATCCGAAATGCTTATTTTATAACAAAAATATACCTGATTTTCCTCCAAACTAAATAAAAAGAGCATGTCTATCTAATTTCTGACTAACGTTTGTCTATTTTTTTATATTACATAACAGTTTCGTTTGTGAAAATCTTTTTCTCTAATCTAAACATATTATTATCTTTAATTTAAATAATGATAGAGTTGATTAAAAAGACAATGTATTGATTATACAGTTTCTACAACCCCAACGCCCAACCCCGCTGCAGACGTAGTTCTACCGTGTCCCGGAAAAGTGCGGACAACCGGAGAAATGTTCATACAATTCTCACTCAATTTAGTCACTTAAAACAATAAATAATTTTCTTCGTGGCCTCTCACACAATACAATGCACTTAAAACTCATCTGTACACATTATAACTGCTATTTATTTCTCTCTTCTATTATTTTTCATCTTAAATCTTCCCTTCTTCATTGTGAGTATTATTTTTATTTGTTTTTTTTTTTTTAATAAATTAAATTTCATTTCAATATTTATGATTTTTCTTTACTGATTGTGATTCTAATGTAAATTGTGTTCACAGGTCCATCGTATCATCCGCATCATTCAAGCCAGCCTAGAGGGAGATCAGGTCGTTATGAAAGGGATCGACACGAACGAGTGAGAATGTATGAAGATGAATATGGATCAGATCGAGATGTGGCTTATCATCATCATCAACCACACCACCACTATAGACAATCACATCGATATGATGATAGAGACTATGACGATAGGAGAGAACATTCGAGTTACAGTCACCACCCCCGGCATAGCGCTACCCGCGATAGTAGATCGGAAGACCGTTACGCTAGAGATCCAAGAAGTGAAGAGTATGGTCCATCAAGAAGAGCCTTGAACGCCATATAGCATCAGGAGGAGCCACAAGAGTGGTACGATCGCTTTTAAAGTGATACAGACATAAGGGGAGATTTACAAGTGATTAGCGGTTTATTCTCAATGAGAACTTATTTATTTACCTTCAGCACTTTAACGCTCCTTTTATTTATTCCTCACAAATGGTGTCGGTGAAAGACTATTGATTTTCGATTAATATTTTGTGCTATAACTCGCTTGCAAATGCTATTTATAAACAACAACTGTATAAAGACTAAGATGGTGTCTACACATGTGTATTAAATTTAAGAGTGAAGTGATTCAAAAATTAGTTAACATAATAAAATTTCTATTGATTTTCTTTTGGATGCTTTCAATTTTAGCAAATTATTTGTATATTTATGTAACAGATCCTTGTATTTATTGATTTCAATGTGATGTTCGCTTTACGTATTCTTCTTACTTAAAACAGCCAAAAAATATTAAACATAATGACGCTTTGAATTATTCATAAAAAAACTCCTCAAACCACTATAAGATTTACCTCTGAAATAAAACAACGATTTGACTCACTACTGCATAACATTATTATAAAATAACCTAGCGATTCATGAAAAAAGACAAAATCTAATTTTTAACTCCCATACTTTTTTAATAATTACAATTTGTATATATTATATTATGCATTCCTGTTTATGTACATTATATAAATTAATGTAAACTTGCATAGTTAATTTCATGAGATTACCTTAATTCATCAGTGCTGTTTGTATGAAACAAATGTTATATTTTTTAATTTTTGTTCACAAAGACATCATCACTTAGGATAAATCTAATGGGCAATATTATATAAAGTGTGTTTTCAGTTCTGTATATTTCTTCCTAATATACAGAAATATATTTTAATAATGTGTTATTTCCATACATGTGTTGAATGTGCCTATTTCTTTGAATTGCGTCCTTAGCTAAATTAAGATTTTGGGAACAATAATAAATGAAGATGTATATTTGTATTTCAATGCACCCAAAGCCAAGTGCTTAATATTATTACCTAATATAATTCATAATTAAATAACATCTATTAGATCTTTCCAGTCTTAGGAATGCATGACATTATTTTTCTTTTAATTTAAAGCAAATTAGACGATTAGTTTCTAGTCTTTTTATTTAATTAGAATATTATATGAATAGACTAGACACTGACGATTTTTTTTTCTGTTAAAGTTGCTCATTAGGTAAATCCTTAGGTGATTTAGATGATATTTTGATATAGTTTTAACAATTGAAAGCTCTATTTTATGTTGAATGATGTCGTTATTTACTAACTGTATTATTAAAATATCTTTCATAGTGTTTATATTCTTTTTATGCGTTGCAAGTCTAATGAATTAAAAGTTAAGAAATCCCTTGCCTCAAATAAGACTATCAACATTTAGCGAGATTCTTTAGATGAATAGAACAAATTAGTCAACTTATTAAAACAAATTTGTGATCACTACAGTATAAATATAACAACTTTAGAAGCTTCTTTGTCGGATTAATTTATTACTACGTTATTTTGTTAATATCTACTGGTCTTGTTTTACCACAAAACTATAATAATCTACTTGTAAGTGTTCATTTTTATAGACATTCCTTTATTTTTAAATTTGAAGTTTTATCTTATTTTCGGTTTCGCCATAGACATTTTAAAATTATGTTACATTGCATTCAAAAAATGATTTTAAATAATTTCAAAATCACAAGAGCTTTTTGAACAAAAAAAATGTCCAAGGGAGTGAATGTTATATTTTCATATTTTAAAGAAATAACTCTTGCATAATATTAAATATGAATAAATTTGTACAGTAATTAATTATATATATATATTATAATACTTGAGTGAACATAAGTTGTTAAGAAACAATTTGCTTCTACGTGATATTATATTAACTTGAATCATTTTTTGACCAATTGATACCCAAAGCAAGCATTGCTTTGATTTTATATAATATTTGAAAGGGATTTCAAATGCTCAACTTGACTTTATAATATATAATGTGTATGAACTGATATAAATGACACCCTAGGTAAATTAAATTAATCTATAGCAAGCTTGTACTAACAAATTGATTAACCATCTAACATTTAAATGAATACAATAATTATGTTGTTCTCTGATAAAACTTGTTCTCACTATCAAAACCTCGTTGATAATTTATTATTGTGTTACTTAAATTTTCCGCATATCCACAAAGTCTTTTATGAAAAGTTGAACACTAAACAATTGTAGTCTTTATTAAATGAATATTATTGCCATATATTTGATAATCAAAGTCAAATAATGATATGTAATTTTAATTTGAGTGCTAGTGCATTTTCTTCCTTATATATTCATATTAGTTAGAATGTGTAAATATTATACTTTTTGTACTACCCAATCTTTATACATAGTGGCAGCATTCTCTGGATTTTGTTTAACGGTTTTGATCGAGCTATATTTTAATTTTAATAAAATACGTTAAGTAAACCATGTGACCTTAATATTGCAGTATTTTATAAAGATGAATGTAGTCGTAGCTGATGATGATGACCCTGAAAGCCACTTCGAGCATTAGAAATGCTGCCCAATCATGACTATTCTTTGATAATTTCCCACTTTATGTATATTGTGAGTGTAAGAACAATGTTTGTGTGATGATACATTTAATTAATATTTGTAAACTGACCCGCTTCGATGCAGTCATATTGATGTTTTTGTATAACATTATAGCAAACATATTTGTTATGGAGTCCCTTCATCCTATAGATCACTAGAAATTATCGCCACACAACCAAATCCGACTGAACAGTTGAGAGCGATTCATGTTAATATTCACATTTTTGTAATGGACATAAATCACTCATAAGAATGTCAGTCGATAAGTATCTTTTCTTTTACACAGTTTTAGCTGTATAAAAAGAAACGACTAGTCAAAGAAATTTTGTAGGTGAGATGATAACATGAATGGGGAAACCAACTCATCGACCTATAGTGGAAAGTATTGAATTTAGTTAGTTCAATTGCGTATCGCTGACATTTTGTGCCAGGTTACAGACTGTAAAAGTATGACTACCCCTTACCTTATAATATAAGATTTTCAAAACACTTAAATTTATGATTAATATATTACTTATTGTTGCAACATTTGTAAATAAAAGAGTACTTTTTATCAATCACACTCGAGACTTTTTATTTGGGATCAATGATAACGATACTTTTTCAATTGTAATTTTTATTGACCGAACAGAATGACAATACTTTATAAATTATTTTGCATCTTTGGTCTACGCTTACTTACATTTTCATATTTTTTGGCAGATTATTTAGATGGAATGAAAGATGTTCAAAAGTATTGTTTGTTATATAAAAACTAATGTACAATCTAGTCTTTGGATTCTGAAATACAAACTACAGAATATAAATATGTCATTAAAAAAATATAGCAGTGGGTTGTAGTGATTTTTATACAAAACAGCAGATTACTATTATTATTTCTACTTTGAGAAGACAACTATTGAGTGACTTAGAAAACACACCACATTGAATAAATATCAATAATAATATACAAAGAGAGTTGTAAATAATATATAAAAGTTCATACTGACAATACAAAAATTACATTTACATAACAATACATTTCTTAAGTGCTATTTCTACATACATAGATACAACATAGAAATTAGTTATCATTTCTAAAATACCTTATTAATATGGTAATTCAATCAAAATGCCACTATACATATACTTTTATATATATTATTTGGTTGGGGTTAATTATTAATGAGATAGTCTAACATATACTTTGAACAAAATTGTGCAAAAACTTGACATTGCACTTTTCTCCAGCGAATATTTTTAAATACAATTCTTATAAAATACATAAATCAAATTTCAACAATATAGTCTTTTGTGATAATTAATTACATTTGATGACTGTAAAGATTAAAAACTAGTTTGTTTATTATAAATATTTAAACACAGATCACTAATTTATATGTAAAAATAGTTTTCGTAGTCGGCGTACGCTTGCGGCACTTTTGTTCTCGGAGCTGCTTTGGGTAATTTGACAACGTCTGGAACATTTGAGATTGCTGTTTCACGGACAGCCAGGAGTCCCATAGGTCCAGAATCTTTAAAGGTTTTTGTAATGGGAGACTGGTTGGGAGTGCTGGTGATCATTTCTTCAGAATCGATGCTGCCTATACTCGAAGTGTCAAAACTTCTGTTCGAATACCGACTCGAGAAGTAGTTACCGATGCTTGGGTACTTATAAACGGGACTGTAGCATCCGATTTGATGACAGCTTTTACTTGAAATCATTCCAGTGCCGCTGACATCTTTGCTCTCTTCAGAATTTTTACATGCACAAAATATATTCTTGCCACATTTACACACTGCAGCTTTTTCTGTAACGAGGGGTTTCAAATTTTCACACTTGAAATTGATATAATTTCCCCATTTTTCACTACTCTCTTCCAGGATGTTGTCGATGCTTTTGTTTTTGGGTTTAAACAGTTTGTCGTTTGTGCAATGCAAAACATTATCCGAGTTGGACTTTTTCTGATCTGTTAAATTACTCGGCACCAACGACAAGTTTGAAAAAGACTGTAGTGTTTGTTGCGTTGTTGAGTAATATGGTAATTGTTTCGATGGAGGCTGGAATTCTTGAGACCAAAGCATCTGAAATAAAAAAAAAATTAATAAATATCACCGATCGATAATGTACATATAATAAAAAGTCTTATTCCTTACCGGCTTCCGTCTTTCAAGGGGTTTATAGTCAGGGTTTCTCCGTACTAAGAAGTGGCATTGCTGTGAATCATTTCCTCCCGTTTGCCAAGCCTGTTGTACCAACAATGGAAGATCATCGGGATGCAACTTTCGTTGGTACTCTTGTGATTGACAAACCTGAAACAACACAATAATATTTATTTTTCAAAACTCTTTAATAACACCACTTCTGTCTGGACATGTGTCAAAACAGAGCTGAATGTGTGGTCTACAGTTACCGTCTTTTAACTACTCTCTCCATAATAACTGTTTGTCTTTCACTATTTATATATTCGAAGATAAAAATATCTGTCACAAATGAGATATTTGAAAATCAGAGCTGTTTATCTATTGATAACTCATTTTAAATATGTTAATCTTTAAACATGTACATAGTCATATAATATTAATTGACTGCAAATTGTCTCTTGGTTTTCATCAATCAAAACCATAATATGTACAAATTTATTTGACTATTAAGAATTTTATGATATATTAATGTTATATAAGAAATATGTATTATCAATACTATGTAATATGTAAAGTAAATGTCACACATGCTCAGAAGCGAGATTACCTACTATCACACATATTACGATATCACTAATCACATCCGTTTGCGGTAAATTATTTCGCGTATTTGAAGTTGGACATATTAAGAACTTATTTTTAATTAAATAATTTGAATAGTTGAAAAGCCCTATTTGGGATCTTAATAATGCGTATGTATTTAAGTGATGAGAAGAAAGAGTTCTTAAATAAGACTTCCTGGGCAATGGAATGCAAGACATGTGGCACTTGTTGGACTAGAAGACAATCTATTAACCCTACAGACATCCTCAACTACCTGATCCAATTTCGCCCCTTTCGGACCGATCAATTAATTGAAAAAACAAGCTCAACAAAAAAAGCCGGAGACCCTTTATTACATGTGTATTGATTGTAGTTACCTCGTAAAGCGAGAACTGCTCGACTTTCTCGTTGGAGTTGTAGCAGGAGAGGAGCAAGGCGAGGAGTTCATCAGATGTGGTCCTCTCGCTGATTAGAAGACTCTTGTACTGAGAATTGCTCATCAGGGCCGAATCATAAATGCGAACTAGTCCTCCGCGACGAGTTTGCAATGAAAACCTGCAAAAAGATATACATACAATCAGTATAAAGCACTAGTTTGATTGTATTGCGTATTCTTACTTGGAGTAGCCCTTGGGGTGGCAAGTCTGGAGAGCAGCAGGTCTGGCGTCATCTCCCAAGACTAGCAATGTCCTCACACCAGTCCTCTGGACAGCCACTTCCATGGTCAGGTAGAAGAGGCGAGGATCTCTGTGCTTCATCCTGTACTTGCTGAGCAGCATGGAGACGACTTCCCTGCTGCTGGTCTGCACCGACACACTCAGCGTCTTGTACTCTATATCCTGGCGAAGACATTTCGCGTACACTTTGATTGTAGTCTGTAAAAATTAATAAATACTACACATTAGACTCGTCACTAGATCAAACGAAAAACCGACAAGAATTGCCACTGATTGTCTTTCGTGCTACAATCGCGAGGATACATTTACTAAAGTTAAGTTAAGGATACAGTTGATGTAACATATTGTCACATCAAATATTGGCTAACAAGTTTCAATTGATGTCTGTGATCTAATAAATAAATAACCAAATTTTACTACTTGGTCGCCTTATTGTAATGTATTATTAATTTGTACGAAAGATTAAGTACAGAAGATAGAAAATAAATAAATAAATAAATGTTTAAAGATTTGGATGATCCATAAAAGTAGATGAGGATTATAATAAAAACAAACTGACTAAATTTACCTACTTATAGATTGAATTTTTGTAGTGATTAATTATGTATATAAAAAGGACTTGAGAAAATTTATGTGAGGCAGGATATCGCTAACATTTTGGGAAACAATATTTATTTTTTACTCTAATTATAGTTAAATAATTACGCAGTTAGGATGTCCATTTTCATTTTGAAGTAAGTAGTATAATTAATATTTTCGCGATATCATACCTCGCTTTAATATATTTTCACTGATTAAAAGATTTAAAAAAAATCAAAAACACAGAAAAATAATGTAAAGCTTGGGATTCCTAAGCGTTCGTCGCCGTAAACGTACACCGTAAAGACGCTAATAGAGTTGCTTTGCTGTACTTTTGATAGTTTTTTTGTTAATTAGTGCCTCGCCCGAGGCTCAGACGAGGCATTAACTAACAAAAAACCGATAATAAGTGTAGCTAAGTAACCCTACTATCGTATTTACGTATGGCTGGAAATCCATTACTTAACCAATAAAAAACTTATTTATCTTTACGGTGTACGTTTACATGGACAAACGCCTGGGAAACCATTATTTTTTATATTTTTAGATGCTAAACTTTAGACTTTAGATAATGTTAATATAATATTAAGCGGACAGAAAGTAGACTGAATTATCAAAACCAAAAGATATACAATTATTTTATGATAGTGTGGCGAAGTTAATTTAAATTTTCATCAAACAATTCATGTCAGAACAAAAAAAAATATCAGGACAACGATTGAATAAATATCAATTCTTTATCCCGAAATAAGTTGGAAAGCCCTTTGTATATCTATAATTTAAATAGCACTTAAAACATTAAAAAGGCGAATTTCTGTTAGGAATCTTACATTTTAACCAATTATTATTATTATAAAGTAATGCCGCAATGGACTGGGCCAACAATAACAATAATACCTGCTATATATATA